>JAKUCM010006320.1:0-19981 GCA_023374145.1 Lepidium sativum
TGTGTCCAATATATTACCATGTTTTATAACACCTCTTTTACCATATTGAAAGCCAGGACAAAACTGTTAATGTCTATTAGTGACAAAAATATAATAGGTATTAGGTAACATAATTTATTACATGTCGAAACCATTTGTTTGAGATAACATATAAAGTATCTATTAAATAGATTTTAGAAATTGATACGTTGAAAATGGTTAGACAGGCTGGACAAAACTTTGGTAATTTTGTCCACTTTAGTTTGCCAACCGTTGAGAAAAAAACTGAGCTATAAATTATAGTAATACACTGAGAGTCAAACGAGAAAAAGACTCGTGTCTTTTTGGTATTCATCATCCAATCATAGTTTGACTCAAACATAATTTATATTAATCATTCTGAATTCACAAAAATATAAATCGAGTTTATAGTCAACAACCATATATTATAAGTTATTTACAAACGCATTTCAAATTATGTGCATATACTTTATTGCTTATTTTTTACTTATTTAGATATGGCGTTTTTAATAATTTATATGGATGCAGCAATTATATATGAGGATCAGCAAAGCAGATAATAAGATCATAAATGCCTGTCTAAGAGGTGACATATGAGAAATATTCAATGATACTTCAGATTTATGGACCAGAAAAGCAATTATATGACTTTTTTTAGTTGCGACTAGAAACCAGTGAGACAATCATTTTCTCTCTTATGCTAATATTCCATTTTGTTTTCTACATATACATTGAACACTACCACTAAAGGCCACGGTCTCCAATTTTGAAATTTATACATACTCGAGATTTTGTTCACCAGCAAGATTTTTACTTAAAAATATTATATATTATATTTGAGTGGAAGTTCACATTGAAAAAATCTTAGTTGCAAAATCTAGTAACAAGGCACCAATCAGTTACAATAATTACAAAAAAATACTCCGCTTTAACCACACATTGGGTAGCTCGAGCCGTTGAATAAGAATATATAAACCATAGAATATTGAAAAAACGAATTTAACTATAAAACTTTTTA
The DNA here is from genome assembly GCA_023374145.1 of Lepidium sativum. Lineage (NCBI taxonomy): Eukaryota > Viridiplantae > Streptophyta > Magnoliopsida > Brassicales > Brassicaceae > Lepidium > Lepidium sativum. The sequence goes on from JAKUCM010006320.1 coordinate 1,019, forward strand.
TTTATAAGAAGGATTGTTACTCACAGTGATGAATCATATATTTACAGTGTTTTATTCTTACAATTAGTTCAAATATTTAAATTTTAGATTCAGACAAAAAAATTTAATCAAATGTTCAAATATCTACCACTGCAATTTTTTCCAAAACTTCACTCCAAATAGTCGTATAGTTATGTCGGATTAAATTTGAAATTTAGAAGATTATACACCATCACGATTTTAGTGTATTTGAAGAAGACTTTTATACTTCTTCTTTTTTTGAGAAATACTTTTATTCTTCTTGAGGTAGCATTTTGTATTGACTTTAAGTTAGAAGTTACCAATAATATAAGACTTTAAGTGTAACTAACAAATACATTTAAGTTCCTTTTGTTAGTTCAGAAGTAATTGTAAGAAAGTACAACACGAATATGGAAACTTTTACCATTTATCGACACACAAACAAATTAGTTACACATATGTGGAAATGAGTGTGAGACTGTGTCTGCATGAAACAAACACATGTACCTTAAATGGTGCAAACAGTAGATCCATCAATTGTACATATATAGAGAAATACACATCGATGGGTCATGAACTCCGAGATTGATTAGTCGGTCCAAATGTAGACCTGATCATCATGAAATTCATGTATGTGTGTGTCAAAATTAATAAAAAGATTTAGTGATGCATGCAAGTGTCCATCAAAAGAAGTACGAAATGAATAATAGTGAAGAGTTGTTTTGGCACTTTACTAAATGTAATAATGAAAACAACATTGGCAAGTCAACTCGTGATATGATAAACTTTTGGTTAATAAGATTATACGTAAAAATTGGCTTTTGTATTGTTGTCACTTTATAATCATACAGTGCCACATAGTTCATTGGTCCGACCATTGCAGTCTCCTCTTTTTACATGTTTTCTTCCTTTTATCCGTGTAATCACAACCCCCACCACTTGAGCCTTTTTCTTCTTTTTTTACTTTTTTACTTTTGAAATTCATGATGATTATCGTTACAACTAGTTGTTATAGATTTATATTGGTGCAAATATTCTTGACGACTGATCAAATCAAGCAACCTATATTATCAGCTAATAATCTACTTAATGCATTATTATTTCAAAAGGAAAAACTCAACAAAAGGTTCTGGATTTTTAAGTATTTGCAATTTTTCTGCAAAATATGGAAATAGTTTATTGACTCGGGTTTTGATGGTTTTGCACTGAGCATCTCTACTTACAACTTTGGCTCCTTATAACTTAACATCTGATAATGCATTAAAAAAAAAGATAGAAGGCAATATACATTGATTCTTTAATTTGTGGCCAAAATAATTGTTTGTAAAAGATGTATTAAGTCATCTAATTTATAAAGTATAAATTATTGAGTACATATATAATTCAATATACATCTCTAAATTACATTTTAATATTATAATGCACATATATGAAATTTATAGCTTAGACTCATAGATCAAATCAAATTATGTATTTTAAAATAAAATATTAGGGCAGCAAAAGAGAGTAAGATCATCTTCTGAAATAATTGAGAGAGAGAAAGGATTACCAAACCAAAATTAAAATTCAAGAATGGCGAATATAAATTTTGTAATTTGAACAGTCAATTTAATCAAAACAAAGCATGAATAATATTATATCTGTTTATTTCAAACACGCACAATGAATATGCATGCATGTCAATCATGTTGACTTCCTCCACACCCATAGCTTTCGAGACAAAATAAAATCTAGAAATTATTATTTCTCTAAATAATTTAAGTAATAATAATAATAATTGATAGGGTGAGTCCAAAGGAAAGTCTCTTATTAAAAGGCCTCAAATTCAACCACTCCTCTATAAACTCAAAAGCTCCATCTCAAAAAAGATAACACTTTCTCTCTTTCTCTTTTCTCTTCTTCAAAACTTTAACTTAACAAGAGAAATGGGAAGAGCTCCATGTTGCGACAAGACCAAAGTGAAGAGAGGACCTTGGTCTCCTGAAGAAGACTCTAAGCTTAGAGATTACATTGAGAAGTATGGTAATGGTGGAAACTGGATCTCTCTCCCTCTCAAAGCTGGTAATTAGCTATGTAGAATTTCTTAATTGAAAACTGATTTTCCATCAAAAAAGATCTTATAGATGACATTATTTGTTGTTGTTTAAGGTTTGAGGAGATGTGGGAAGAGTTGTAGATTGAGGTGGCTTAACTATTTGAGACCAAACATAAAACATGGTCACTTCTCTGAGGAAGAAGACAGGATCATTTTTAGCCTCTTCGCTGCCATTGGAAGCAGGTTATTTCACACTGAAACTTCCTTTTATTATTACAATTTAATTAATTAAAAATCCACACTAAAAATAGATTTATTTTGTTGTCCAAATAAATTTTAAGGTCCATGAATAGTTATCTACTGAAATAGGTTAACAAGAATTATTTCCCTCTACTTAAATGATATTCTCTTAATTTTTTTTTTAATCTTAATTAATGATCTATGTATTTTCTAAGCCTAGAACTTATTAGAACGAGTTTTGTAAATTTTAGTCAAAAACTATGAGCAACATTTATTCATTTCGATTGCAATATATTATTTCTCGACATTAACTACATTTACATGTACATACACTGAAATTTTAGGTGGTCAATTATAGCTGCTCATCTACCGGGAAGAACAGACAACGACATCAAAAATTATTGGAACACGAAGCTAAGGAAGAAACTCTTGTCTTCATCATATTCTCCTTCCTCTCATTCATCATCATTAGCCGTTGCTTCTCATTATATAAACCCTAATTCTCATCAGGATCTGAAAAGACCTTTGACTCCTTCAACAACATTTCCATCATCTACCTATCATCCTTATGGAGAAAACCCTAATCAAGACCCAACAAAAGCTCTCATCTCCACCATCAATGGCTTTGAAGCTGAAGAAAAACAGATCTTTCCTTATGTTAACCCTAATTATCCTCATCTATCTCTCACAGGCAGTAACAACAGCATCTCGGACACAAGTGGTTTCTTGCTTAACCACAATATGTGTGATCTCTACAACAACCAAAACAGTTTCTCCTTAGACATTAATGAAAAAAAATCAGAGATTATAATGAAACAAGAAGAGATCATGATGATGATGATGATAGATCACCACATAGACCAGAAGACAAAAGGGTATAATGGAGATTTTACAGAAGGATATTATAATTACTACAATGGGCATGGGGATTTGAAGCAAATGATTAGTGGAACAGACACTAATTCTAACATAAACATGGATGGTTCAGGATCATCTTCAAGTTCGATAGGCAACGTAGCTGAGAACAAAAGCAGTACTAGTAGCCTCCTACAAGACAAGTGCTTGCCCTATTTCTACTCCTAGTTTCTTCTAGACTCTCTTGTCTTCTTATATAAATATATATCTTGGACTGACTGTTAGTAATATCAAAAGATTTGATGGGGTATGGGAGGAGAGAGAATGAGAGACTCTATGTTGATCTTCTATAAGAATTTGTTTGTTTTTTTGTTTATTAATGTTTTCTATTGAGATGTCTAGTTAAGAAGAGACAATGTAAGATTTGATTTGATGAAACACAAAGGAGTATCTATGGTTGAAGAGTATATCTTCTTTTTGTCGACAAAAGTAGATCATATCAGCTTTTAGTTAAAACTTAAAACATTGTAACAAGATAAGTATATATGTGATTTATTTACTTATATAAATAGCGTAGTTTTTGTTTCTAAATTTAGAGGAGACTATTTCTGTTTACTGTTTATATATAAAGAGTAAAGAACATGTCAAAGCTAAACATAATTTGGGAGCAACCACATAATTTGATAAATTCGATCTCACTAAACCAAGCGTTTGTGCCATAGTAATATAACAATAAACTTGAGATAAGGTCTAATTGTGTTAGTCCTGAATTTGATTTCCCCCAGAGACTAAATTGGTATTTTATCTTAAAAAGTCTAGAATCAAACTAGATAAACTTTTTAGAGATTAATTAGACTATTGTGTCACATATTGCAGATAACTAAATTAACTGTCCAAAAAACAAATGTAACTAAATGGAAAGACCTTATTTACAATTGAAAGTATATGTTCGAGTTATGTATTTGGAAGAAAGAAAAAAAAGAAGATGATTTGTGAGTATAAAAGTCATCACCTTTGGTCAGGGACTCGAGCGGCCAGGAGAAATTGATTGATGGAAATAGACTTACTATTCATCTGTCCAAAATGACATATATATCCTCCTGCCAGATGGTTTCACCGCATTTCCTTCGACAACTATATAAATAACTAATTATTTTGATGTACAAGTAAACTTTATTGTTTTTTTATTCTTACAAAATATAGAAAGAAAAATATTTTTTTTAAAAAAAATAGGGACAAAAATGTTACACGTCATCCTAATAGAAGCCTACTTTTTGGTAGATTGTACTGATTTCCAAATACTAGTCGAAGTGACCAAATAAAATTCTGCATTATTTTATCATAGGTTTTACAAATTTTATCATATTTATCAAAAAAATTTAGATGATTTGTAGATTCTTAGTTATAATTCAATGTTTGGGAGAAGTCTTCAAATTCGATAATTTTTTTTTCATCTAATAATATTAGAAGACATGAGTTCAAATGCATCAATAAAATAACAAATTGGAACTAGAAAAACACATCATATCTCCAAAAATATAATCCTAAAAAAGGGAAACATAGCTATAAACAAAGGAAAACTAAAAAGGAAAAGAAAATGAAGAGTGAAGCACTAATGATTAAAACTATAATCTCTTACAATCAAGAAATAAACATATGAACTAATAGAAACTTGCAATCAATTTATAAGAAATTAAATTGAATGCACCATACTCTGCATAAAACCACACAAAGAACTCACCGAATAAGACACTTACAATTATGGAAGGTCTAAGGAGAACATCAAACCGTAGCCAAAACCACTAGCAAAGAAGGTAAATAAACCAGCAAGGACAAAGCTCTTGAGACCAAACTCCAACGAAACTACACCAAACAATAGGAGACAACAAATACAAACTCATACAAGAAAAGAACCAAGAACAAATCTTCGGCTAAACCATATCCTCTAACCACCATGAGTAACCATTACAAAGAAATTGATTCTAAGAAATTATAGAGAAACCAAAATCCGAGAAAAGGAAAACAATGCCACAAAACTGAGACTTAACCTGCTAATAAACTCAAACCAAACTAAACTCAACAATTAATCCTAAAAAAAACTATAGAACAATACAAACACAAAGGAATAGAGGATTAAATGAGAGTGTAGATCTGATTCGACTCTCTTAGTTCTCGCACTCCGAGAAGCAACCAATAATAAAAGAACCAAACAAGACCCACACCACATCGAAGGAGAGGCAACGAGGAACACGCCAGCCGGCGAAGCTTTTACACCGACGAAGAAACCGGATCTCATCAACCAATTCTCACCACAACTATGGACCGTCTTCTCCATTATGTTGGGCCATAATGGGATGCGTCTTCACTTCAGGTCCATGAGCCGAAATAAGGAAGCAGATCAGTGTGAAGCTTCATCTGGGCTGTTTGTGTTTTGGACCTCCTGGTGGGCTGCGGTTTTGGGCCAGATTTGACCAATCTTCCTCTTCTTTTACCTGAAATAAATGTTGCTTTTGGGTCAAGGATGAGCAAAGAGGGAAGTTGTTAGAGGAGGGCTGAGGGTATGGTGTGATCCTTTCTTGGCTTTAAAACCAAATAGTGATCGGATCATGAAGATAGAGTGAGAAGAATTACCGAGAGGAGAGAAGAGGCATAAGAGAGTGAGAGCTTTGTTCTTGATTGTGCTTCTTAGTCTTGTAACTCTAAGGGTTGTAATTTGTTCTTACAGTTTAGTGGATCCATATCCGTGAGCATTAGCTCACCGAGATGTATCAAGGAAACATCTTCCTTGGGAACTCGTAAATCATCTTGTCTCTTAATCCTTATTCATCACACCTACACCAAAACACACACTCAATCTCATTAGCAAACGAAATGATACAAGTAAGATTTCACAACAAGTGGTATCAGAGCCAGGTTAAGTGATGTCGACAAAGGAAGCAAGTACAAAGAATGAGAAGGCTGAGTACATGGAACCAACCCAAGGGCGTTTTGATGTTGAGAAGTTTGATGGAGAAGGTGATTTCTCGCTCTGGAAATTCAAGATCTTGGCACAACTGGAAATTCTGGGACTTGATGACCCACTTCTTTATGTTTATTTAGAAGAAGAGGCTAGCTTAGATCCAAAGGGTGAAGAATATGACAAAAAGGCTGCTGAAGAAAAACTTGAAAAGGCGAAAGCAGATCCAAGATGGAAAGCTAAAGATAAAAGAGCTAAGAATCTTATCTGCTCTAGCTTAGCTGATGTTATACTCAGGTCGGTTAAAAGAGAAAGAGCTTCATATGATACATGGATGGCTTTGGAGGCAGAATATCAGGTGAAAACGCTTCCGCACAGATTCAATCTGAAACAAAGGTTTTATGCTTTCAAAATGGATGCTGGTAAAAATCTGGATAAGAATCTTGGTGCTTTTAATAAACTAATATTTGACTTGGCAAGCGTTCATGTTGATATGAGTGATGAAGACAAGGTGACTATTCTGATGAATAGTTTGCCGAAACAGTTTGATACTCTTGTTCACACATTGAAGTATAGCAGTGGAAGAGAAACAATCACAGTTAAGGATATTGTGAGCTCAGCCTATTCTATAGAGATGGAATTAAAAGAAAAGGGGTTGTATAAGCTGCTGTCAGGGGCAAAATGTTTGGTGTTTCAAAGTAGAGGCAAAAGTGAAAAGGTGTCAACTTCAAAGGGAAAATAGAAGGAAAAAAGTAGATCTAAATCCAGAGCAAATGGTAAACAATGTTGGTTTTGTGGATCACAAGATCACTTCAAAAGAGATTGTCCAAAAAGGAAGTATCATGGGAATGATAGCAGGTCAGAAAAAACAGAAGCTAGTGTTGTTGTGGCAATCCAAAAGGAACCATTAATGCTTATGGCATCAAATAGTGAAATCAGAGATGAATGGATAATAGATTTTGGATGTTCATATCATGTGACATTTAGGAAGGATCTCATGTTTGATGTAGAAGAAATTGATGGAGGTAAAATCTTAATGTGAGATGACACGAGCTGTGATGTAACTACTATAAGGAAGGTGAAATTTCAGAATTCTTATTGGTCAATTGTGATTTTGTCACAAGTAAGATTTTCTGAAATGGCTAGAAGGAACCTGATATCTTTGGGACAATTGGAAATGCTTGGATGTTGGTATAAATCAATGGATTTTAAGCTGCAAGTGTTCAAAGATGATAGAGTGGTTTTGACAGCTAGTTACAGAGATACTCTGTATTTCCTTAATGGAAAACTAGAGAAGGCTGAAGCTAATGTGGTGTTGGTGGCAGAAAACATGACTTGGGACACATGAGTGCTGCTAATGAAGCTATTAAAGGAAAATGAGCTGATAAAACATAGTGAAATCAAAGACTTCAAGAAATGTGAGCCATGTATTCTAGGAAAGTCGCACATAATGTCGTTCAGGAAAAGACTTCATGTCTCTGAGGGACCTCTGGAATATGTTCATTCCGATCTGTGGAGATCACCAAATGTAACACCTAGTTGGCAAGATGTCAATACTATATATCGTTTTTTGATGATTTCACAAGAAAGGTTTGAGTGTACTTCTTGAAACTAAAGATGAGGCTTATGAGAAGTTTGTTGATTGGAAGATTTTGACTGAGAATCAAAGTGGAAAGAGGCTAAAGGTTTTGAGAACAGATAATGGATTGAAATACTGCAACAAGGTCTTCGATGATTTAGGTGCTCAAGAAGGTGCTAAAAGGCACAGAACGTGTCCATACACTCTACAACATAATGGAATAGCAGAGAGGTTGAATAGGACCATTATGGAAAAGGTCAGAAGCCTATTGACAGAAACGGGTCTATCAGAATCGTTATGGGCTGAAGCTCCATCTACAGTTGTTTATATACTGAATAGGACTCCTTCAAAACCTATTAACTTTCAAATACCAGAACAATTGTGGACAAGAAGGGAATTGGATTGATCTCACATGAGAAGATTTAGATGTTTGTCATATTTTCATGTTGATCAAAGAAAGCTAAAACCTAGAGTTAAGAAATGGATCTTCATGGGGTATCCACAGGGTGTTAAAGGTTACAAAATTTGGAGTTTTGAAGACAAAAGATGCATTGTGAGTAGAGACGTGATCTTCAGTGAAGATGTGATTTACAGAGATTTTGACAAAGTTTCAGTTGATTTTGAAAGGAAAAGGGAAGCAAACAAGAACAAGAGAGTTTCTTTTGTGTTACCTACGTATTCAAGTGAAACTGAAAGTTCAAATGATGTTGCTCATGGTACAAATCAAGGTGGAGTTCTTCATGATCTAAATGAAGAAACTGAAGAAGTGAATACAGAAGATGAAACAGGATTAGTGGACTCTGGTTATGATGATTATTTGTTGGCTAGAGACAGAGGAAGAAGAGAAATCAGGCGTCCTAGTAGGTTCATTGAAAACAATGTGGCATACTATGCACTAAATGCTGCAAATGACGTAAACTTTGACGAACCTAAATCATACACAGAGGCTGTGAATGGAAAAGATCGTGATTTATGGGTGGCTGCTATGAAAGAAGAGATAGATTCTTGCAATGAGAATCAAACCTGGTCAGGTATTCCTATGACAAGTGACCTAAGAACCATAGGATGCAAGTGGATCTACAAAGTAAAACCGGGGATTCCAGGGGTTGAAAAATTGAGATTCAAAGCTAGATTGGTTACTAAGGGGTTCACACAAATTGAAGGTATATATTATCATGAAGTGTTTTCTCCTGTGGTTAAGCACACTACCATAAGGTTAATGTTCTCAATTGTGGTGAATTATCATATGGAATTAGAGCAGATGGTGTAAAAATGACATTCTTACATGGAAGCCTAAATGAAAGGATCTATATGCAACATCCTAAAGGATATGAAAAGAAAGGAAGTGTATGTTTATTACATAAATCCTTATATGGTTTAAAACAAGCTTCTAGGCAGTGGAATTTGAGATTCAATTATTGGTCAAGCATCCACACTCAATCACATATCCCATAATCCCAGAGATTGAGTGACTTGGTCTCGGGAAGTTAGGGTCAGTCCGTACGATACGGATCCGTACGGTTGATCCGTACGACCCGAGATTTCGTACGTTCCGAAGAGGTCAAATATGTCCAGGGCGTCTTCAGGGTCGAAGGATCACTAGGAGAGTTAGGGTTAGTCCATACGGTACAGATCCGTACGGCTGATCCGTACGACCCAAAGCATCCGTACGACCCGGGAAGTTGCATGCGCCCAAGATTTTCCCAACGCCTCGATGCTGGTCAAAGAATGAAGCAAAGTGGCCCGAGCCCACAAGAGAAGAGAACAAGCGCCTTGTTACCGTTTGTAGATAAGGTTACCGTTTATGGATAAGGTGGTCCAACGGTAACCTTATCCTCTTGTCCTTAAAGTGTTTTGTCTCTTCTCTCGAATGAATGTGGTTGTATAAGTTGTCTAGGTTCACTTGCGCTGTATTATGTATATAAGACCATGTAAGCATCAATTGTGACTATGGGGAATTAATGGATATTCACTCTATTCTCTCTTAAATCTCGAGGCTCGTCCTCCTCTTGATTCTTCTCCTTCCGCAATCTCTATGATATTCGATATCAAATCTCACATGGTATCAGAGCATTGATCCATATCAATTACTCTCTCATCACTCTTTGTTTTATTCTTAAGTTATCTCGACAACTATCTCAACCCTTGGAGCCTTTGTCCCCTTAAAATCTTGCTTCACCAGCTCGTGTCTCGGCTTCAAGGAAAGATATCGTCTTGAAGCCTCTTCTCCATAAAGCGTGAACCTTTGAGGTGCTTCTAAGCTAAAAGTGTATCCCGCGGTTCAGATCTGAAAGAAAGATCGAACATTCCTTTGCCATTCTTCTTCGGCCCTGAAGTGTTAAACCGAAGAAAGCTTCCACCTTTGTGCTCTATTCTCAAGAAAGGTGACACATTTGTGCTCTTCCAAGTAAAAGGTTCAACCTTTCTTTGTCAAAACTCAAGATAAGCTCGATCTCTCCGCATTCAACCTATCTTAAACCTGCGGCTCAAGGAATAAATAAAAGCAGCTCCTTGTCTCTCTAATGGACTCAAGTAAAGTTCAAATCATTCCCATTACTCTCAAGGGAGAAAACTACCTCCTATGGGCAAGAGCTGTGAAGACTACCATCTGTACAAAGAAAGGCTATGGGAGTCATGTGATAAAAGATAGACCTCCAAAAGAATCATCATCAAGCGAGGAAGATGAGGATGCGCTTGACGAAGATGACGATTGGTTCTTAATGGATCAAGCGGTCAAGTCGATTATTCTAGGCTCCTCGGATAAACCTATTCTAGAAGCCTACTACTACTGTGACACAACAAAAGAATTGTGGGATTCCTTGAAGAGGGTCTATGGCAACATATCTAGCCTCACTAAGGTTTTGAGGTAAAGAAGGAACTCAGCAGTCTATATCAAGAAGATATGGAATTCACAGAGTATTTTGGTAGGTTTAGGTCTCTTTGGTCTGAAATGGACATGCTTAGACCAATGACATTGGATCCCAAGGTCATTATGAACAAAAATCACGAAGATAGAGTGTTCGGGCTTATGATAAATCTGAATCCATGCTACACGGATCTTGTGAAACATATTTTACGATCAGCAGCTACCACCCATACTCTCCCAAGCCTTGAGGAAGTGTGTGCTCAAATCCAGAAAGAACAAGGGTCTATTGGGCTATTTGAAAGAAAGGGAAGCTCTAGCCTCATCACCGCCAACAAGGCTCAAGCCCGGATCGAAGATAGGAAGTGTTTACTTTGTGAACACTGCAAGAAGAAGGGCCACCTAAAGGATAAATGCTGGATTCTTCACCCTCACCTCAAACCATCCAAGTTCAAGGATGCTAATGCGAACCTAACTCACGAGCTGTCGGACGAACCAAACATCCCCAATCACTCCGGATGCTCCGCGGGATCCTCATCAACAATCAGCCCGAGGGAGCAAGCTAATGCAGCTACCTCCTCATTTCATGGAGATGTGATCAAGAAGGCAGACCTTGAAGCCCTCATTCAATCCCTTAAGTCTCTAAGGGATTTTGGTATTTGTCTTTACTCACACTCTCTATTTAAGCCGATTGTTGTTGATTCGGGAGCCTCCCATCACATGATTAGTGATAGGAAGTTAATTAGAAACATAGAACCGGCTGTAGGAAGTGTAGTAATTGAAAATGGAGCTAGGGTATCGGTTAAAAGTGTAGGAAACCTAGGATTATTCAATAAAAGAACCAAAGCATTCTTTATGCCCGATTTCTTCTCAAATCTTCTATCGGTTAGGAAGGTTGTGAATGATCTAGGTTGCTATGTTATCTTTGGCCCTAACAATGTCAAGTTTCAGGATATTGAGACTGGGAGCATCATTGGACAAGGAAGAATCCAAGACGGATTATACATTCTAGAAGACTCTAAAATTTTCTCTCGGTTTTATGACAATAGTGTTGGTTATTCAAATTCGGCTGTTGGATTAAGTAATTCTGTTTGGCATGCAAGGGCTGGCCACCCTCATATTCGTGTTTTGAACCTTATGCTACCTCGCTTATCTTTTGACAATTTTGATGATCGTGAAGCATGCATCTTAGGAAAACATTGCAAAGTCATTTATCCATCATCATCAACTTTATATGGAATTTTTTTTATCTAGTTCATTCGGATGTGTGGACTTCTCTGTGCTTATCTAGGGATAAACATAGATACTGCGTTACATTCATAGATGAATAATCGAAGTACACTTGGATCACCTTAATTCCATCAAAAGATAAAGTTTTTGAGGCTTTTAAAAATTTTGAAGCATACATCACTAATCACTTTAATTCAAAATTGAAGGTTTTAAGATCTGATAATGGTGGTGAGTACATGAGCAAAGCATTCCAAGATCACCTTGCTAAACAAGGATACTTCACAAAACAGGCTGTCCATATAACCCACAACAAAACGGCGTTGCCGAGAGGAAAAACCGACATTTAATGGAGGTTACAAGGGCACTAATGTTCCATATGAATGTTCCCAAACATTTTTGGGGTGATGCGGTTATGACATCATGTTATTTGATAAACCGCACCCCGACAAAGATTCTTCGAGATGAATCTCCTTACAAGGTATTAAATAAAACCGACCCTCATTTAGATCACTTACGTGTGTTTGGGTGTCTTTGTTTTGTTCAAGTATCCGGAGAACTCCGCAACAAGCTAGACGCCAAAAGCAAGAAATGCATGTTTATCGGCTATTCCATGACACAAAAGGGATACAAGTGTTATGACCCTGAATCCCGTAGAGTATATGTGTCTAGGGATGTAAAGTTCTTGGAAGACCGAGGAATGTATAGTGGCAAGAATTGGGATGATCTCAAGGACCTATCTGAACCTCATACTGATCGCGCCGCTAGCCTAAGACTTCTCCTTGAACATCTCAGCATCTCGGGTGACCAAGATCACATACCACATGTTCCCGGCACATCATTAGCTAAACTGGCGCATTCCCAATCCGAGGAACTCCTTCCGTCTTCCCACACCGCGTCCCCGATACCACCTACTTCGGGTGCATCCGAATGTGCTCCGCAGATCTTACCCCCACTACAAGATACAATGGGGACTGATCTCTCTTGCACAGCTCCGGTTCCGATGCCTGACCCAGCAACGACCGTCAATCCGGTTGGGACTCCGCGTCCGACCGCGCATACCGATCACGCTGGGTCTCTCCCGCCTTCGGCTCTGGTAGCAGATTGTTTCGACCCAATGACCATGATCTCTCACACTCAATCTCCTCGCCGCAGTAACCGATTGCGGAGAGATCCGTCTCATTGGAGAGCTTACTATAGCGACCTTGCGGTGTCTCATCCCGAGCAAGCGGTATTCTCTATTGACCTTTTACCTTGTGCGTTTAAGACTCTTCTTGGCAAAATTTACTTGGAACAGGTCCCTAAGACATTTGCCGAGGCAAGTAAGTCCCGTGCTTGGATGGATGCGGTCACCAATGAGGCTATTGCTATGGACATCAATCACACATGGGATGAAGCCGACTTGCCTAAGGGAAAACGGGCTGTTTCCAGCAAGTGGGTCTTTACCATAAAGTTCAAAGCGAATGGTGAGATTGAGCGCTACAAGGCACGGTTGGTTGCACGCGGCTTCACACAAACTTATGAAACGGTTACACTGACACCTTCGCTCCGGTTGTCAAGCTTCATACGGTAAGAGTAGTGCTTTCCCTCGCTACTAACTTATCATGGGATTTATGGCAGATGGATGTCAAAAACGCATTCCTTCAAGGTGATCTTGACGAGGAAGTTTACATGACTCCACCGTCGGGTCTCGAGTCGAGGTTCACACCCGGGAATGTTCTACGCTTACGGAAAGCTATCTACGGCTTAAAGCAATCTTCGCGAGCATGGTACAATAAGCTAATTCATACTGTTTGGGATCGAGGCTTCACCAAATCTGAAGCCGATCACACCTTATTCACTTTGACGGGATCTCAAGGCATTATCGTTGTTCTCATTTATATGGACGACCTCATTATCACGGGAGACGATAATGACGGTATTACACAAACCAAAGCTTATCTCCATTCTGTTTTTGATATTAAGGATTTAGGGGAGTTGACGTACTTTCTCGGGATTGAGATTTGTCGTTCTTAGGACAGCTTATTCCTCTCTCAAAGAAAGTACACTCTTGATTTGTTACAAGAAACAGGAATGGAAAGCTCAAAATCTGCCAAGACACTACTCGAAGACGGTTAAAAGGTCAATCGAGAGGGGGAGAAAGTGGATGAGCCATTTGCAGATCCAATGCTCTATAGACGGCTAGTGGGTAAGCTCATCTATTTGACTATAACTCGTCCCGATCTGTGTTTTTCTGTCAATCAGGTTAGTCAGCATATGCAAGTCCCGACGACACATCATTGGAGAATGCTTGAGCGCATTCTTCGATATCTTAAAGGAAGTTCTAGTCAAGGCATTTGGATGGGTAAGAACAATAGTACTATAATCTCTGGAGATTGTGATGCTGATTGGGCAGGTGATAGGGTCGATAGTAAGTCCAGAAGGTCGTGGCCTGCTCAACTGCAGAAGCAGAATACCGAGCAATGAGGAAGCTCACAGATGAGCTGGTTTGGCTCTGAAGCATCCTCAAAGACCTAGGTTGTGACACGAAGGAACCAATCATCATGCACTTTGACAATCAGGCAGCAATTCACATTGCCAACAATTCAGTCTTCCATGAGAGAACCAAGAGCATTGAAGTAGATTGCCACAAGGTTCGAGAACGCATTGCCGAAGGAGTGACCCTTCCATGTTATACACCAAGTGAAGATCAACTAGCAGATATCTTCACCAAGGCCGCAAGTACCAAGGTTTGCAATCACATTTATAGTAAACTTGGTCTTGTAAGTCTTGACTGCCCTTGACCTCATGTCTTCTAACCTCACGGTATACATGCTCTTTTTCCCTTAATAAATTTTTGTCCCACCGGGTTTTCCTTAGTAAGATTTTTACCGAGGTGTATGCTTTGGGGTTTCCAATCTAAGTCTCGACTTTTTTAAGGCTTAGCTAGAGGGGGAGTATTGGTAAGGCATCCTCACTCAATCACATATCCCATAATCCCAGAGATTGAGTGACTTAGTCTCGGGAAGTTAGGGTTAGTCCGTACGGTACGCATCTGTACGGTTGATCCGTACGACCCGAGATTCCATACGTTCCGAAGAGGTCAGATATGTCCAGGGCGTCTTCAGGGTCGGAGGATCACTAGGAGAGTTAGGGTCAGTCCGTACGGTACGGATCCGTACGGCTGATCCGTAGGACCCGAAGCATCCGTACGACCCGGGAAGTTGCATGCGCCCAAGATTTTTCCAACGCCTTGATGCTGGTCCAAGAATGAAGCAAAGTGGCTCGAGCCCACAGGAGAAGAGAACAAGCGTCTTGTTACCGTTTGTAGATAAAGTTACCGTTTATGGATAAGGTGGTCCAACGGTAACCTTATCCTCTTGTCCTTAAAGTGTTTTGTCTCTTCTCTCGAATGAATGTGGTTGTATAAGTTGTTTAGGTTTACTTGAGTTGTATTATGTATATAAGACCATGTAAGCATCAATTGTGGCTATGGGGAATTAATGGATATTCACTATATTCTCTCTTAAATCTCGAGGCTCTTCCTCCTCTTTATTCTTCTCCTTCCACAATCTCTATGATATTTAATATCAAATCTCACATCAATGAGTATATTTCAGTCTCAGGGTTTACAACAGAAAGTGATTTCGACACTTGCGCGTATTTCAGAGAGTTCAAGAAAGGTTGTTATATCTATTTGCTTCTCTATGTCGATAGATATGCTGTTAATATCAAATGACATGAGAAATCAATAAGCTAAAGGGATTATTAAGCAAAGAGTTTGAGATGAAGGATTTGGGAAGTGCGAGGAGGATACTTGGTATGGATATTTCAAGGGACAGAGTGAATGGAATTCTGAGATTATCTTAGAAGGTTTGTATTGAGAAAATTTTAAGCACCTTCAATCAGTCAGAGAATAAAACAGTTCACAATCCTATGGGTTCTCATTTCAAATTATCTAGTGCTAAGAATCATGAAAAGCAGATGGAGAAACGTACCTTACGCCAGTGCAATGGGAAGTCTGATGTATGCGATGGTAGGATCGTGTGCGGATCTGGCATATGTTGTGGGTCTTGTTAGTCGCTTCATGGGTAATCATGACACATAACATTAGAGTGCGGTTAGATGGATATTAAGATATTTGAAACAAGCAAAAGATCTAAGCCTAACATTCAAGAAAAATGAAATTAAGAAGATTGTGAGGTTATGTGATAGTGACTATGCAGCTGATCTTGACAGAAGAAGATCGATAACGGGATTCGTTTTTCAGGTAGGAGGAAAACACCGTTAGCTGGAGATTTGGACTGCAGGACTCGAGTGGCCCCTCTCAACAACCGAAGCAGAGTATATGTCACTAGTGGAAGCTGCAAAAGAGGTTGTATGGTTAAAGGGAATTACCTGTGAAATTGGACTCGGAGATCTGGATGCAGAGATCTTCTGTGACTCTCAAAGCGCCATATGTCTCGCAAAGAATAGCGTTTATCATGAGAGAAACAAAACATATGGCTGTCAGAATGACTTTCTTAAGAGAGTTAGTTGAAGAAGAAGAAGTAATTGTGAAAAGATCTGTACCTTGGAGAATCCGACGAATATTTTGACAAAATCGGTTCCGATGAAGAATTTTGAGCCGGCGTTAGATCGGCTGGGCTTGCTTAGCAATCCATCTTGTTAGAAGATGAAAGGTCTTCTGAAAGTCTCCTCGACGAACATGCATGTCGAAAAGGGAATTAGAAGAGACGGTTAGAGTCTCTCCTGGGGTTTCGTTTATTTTTCAAAAGAAGAATGAACAGAGAAGTAGAAAAAACAGAGAAAGTGGTTAGAGAACTTACTCTGTGGTGGCTGGAGTTCATGCATGTCGAAGATAAGGGAAGCGGAGATGGTTGGAGTCTCTCTGGTTCTTCGATGGTCTTGTATGAAGAACAAGGAAAATAGTTGATCGGGTTTTATCTCTGACTTTTGGGTTTTTCATGGCGGAGAAGATGAGAGAGTTTCTCTTTAATTTTTTGGAATAGTGAATGAAAAGTGGAGAAATGTTTTGGTCGTTTAGGGTTGAAGGGATGAAGATGAAGAGTTCTCTTGGAACTCATAGTCACAACGGAGAAGTCGAGGAGTTGTCTCGATTGCCGCGTGATATTGAAGAAGACGAGGTGGAGTATGTGGACCGTTTTCTCCATTATGTTGGGCCGTAATGGGCTGCGTCTTCACTTTAGGTCCATGAGCTGAAATAAGGAATCAGATCAGTGTGAAGCTTCATCTGGGCTGTTTGTGTTTTGGACCTCCTGGTGGGCTGCGGTTTTGGGCCATATTTGACCAATCTTCCTCTTCTTTTACTTGAAAGAGAAATGTTGCTTTTGGGTCAAGGATGAGCAAATATGGAAGTTGTTAGAGGAGGGTTGAGGGTATGGTGTGATCCTTTCTTGGATTTAAAACCAGATAGTGATCGGATCATGAAGATAGAGTGAGAAGAATTACCGAGAAGAGAGGAGAGGCATAAGAGAGTGAGAGCTTTGTTCTTGATTGTGCTTCTTGGTCTTGTAACTCTAAGGGTTGTAACTTGTTCTTACAGTTTAGTGGATCTATATCCGTGAGCATTAGCTCACCGAGATGTACCAAGGAAACATCTTACTTGGAAACTTGTAAATCATCTTGTCTCTTTATCTTTATTCATCATACCTACACCAAAACACACACTCAATCTCATTAGCAAACCAAGTGATACAAGCAAGATTTCACAACAACAACGAAAGTTACATTTGTCCAATTTCATTTGCATTTGACTCTTCAGATTTTTGAATGTTTGCATTTGACATTTTGCATTATTCAAAATCTTTAATTCTAAAACTGCTAAACTTTAACATTTAAATAGTAAATAGACTACATTAACATGTAAATGTACCGACTGAATGTTTACGCTACTGTCACACTTTAGAGACGATCACTACGTCTCATTTATTTTCCCACATATGAATTTTCTAGGTTAATTAGAGTTATATAACCGATATGAGTTGTAGGATATCGTAAAGTAATGTTTGAAGTCAGTAGCGTACCCAGAAACTTTTTTTTTACCCGAGTCGTAATATAAATTAAACAACATAATATTTTTATAAAAAACATAAAACATTTTGTTTCATAAAAAATGTATTACAAAAATATAATCGAAAGAAACATTGTAGCTTGTGACTTATATTAAGAGAAACATTTCATTTTTGTGTATTTCAAAATCTGAAAATCACAAATTAAATAGATTGATCATTCATATCTAAATATATAGATGAAAAACCAAGAGAAGGTAATTATAATCAGTAAAAATAAACGTTTAAATTTAATTTTAACTTCTAAAGACTATATAAAGGAATGAATAAACGTCTAACTGTTTAACTACTCAAGATTTTTTTCTCCTGTAAACGTATACAGAATGAAAGATGTAGTGTATTAAAAATTTCAGACACTAATTGAATAATGTAGTATTATGTTTTCTCAAATATTTTACGAATTTGGAATATTTGAGTTGAATCATGGAGCCTTTGGGCTAGTTATTGGACTAAATTTTAAAACAAATTAAGGTTTTGGATTTTATTTAATTGGGTTTCAAAATAATAAAATAAACTTAATTTGGTTTTAACAAAACATAATTTTACATATATATATATATATATATATAAATTTTTTTGAAAATTTAAGGGGTTAAAATTGAATCCCTTCTATAACACACGTCTTCACCAATGACAACATGATGGTTAATCAGACTTTACATATGGTTTTAAGTCATTGTAAAGCAAACACGACTAAAATAAAGGATATAATTTTCTATAACAAATTAGTGTACCTTATAAATGAATAACTAGACTTATAAACCCGTGAAACGTAAAAAGTAGCCCCCTATATTGTCGTGATTACTTTAAAGAGCATATGTAACGTTTGATTGTCCTTTGCATCAATGTAATATTTTGACGGGAAAAAGAATAAAAGGACTACAATATTGAATGTCTTTGAAAAAAGAAAAAAGTCTCGAATTACAAAGTACGTCTTTGTTAATTGCAAATAACGTATGTATCTGAAATTAAAAATGGGTTAAAAATTATAAAAAGCAAACAAATAAAGGCCCCTTAGATAACTATACTGAAGTTATGTTTTGAATATTTGGGCTTATCTTTATACCCATTAGTATCACTTCTTATGAAAACAAAAGCTAGAGGGAGAATATCTATTATTGGGCTCAACTAGGCCCA
>JAKUCM010006321.1:0-25611 GCA_023374145.1 Lepidium sativum
CAAATCACACCCATCAATAATCCATCTGTTTTGAGATGTCCTACAATCATCAAATATTATATTTTAAAGATTAAGAATTATACAATAAAGATAAAGTTAGGTGTCTCACATATCACATTCCCACCTTAACCTAAGCTACAAAATCGGACTGCTGCCTTTAATCAAGATTTCTGGATGAATTCCAAAATTAGACTTTTGTGGCTTTCCAATGATATGTTGATAGTCATCTGTGTCTTTTTGGTTTGACATGACAATACTTCTTAACATAGACAATCGAGGATTCGTTCTCCAAAGATTTGTCTCGGAAAAACCAACGTAAATTTTGAGCAACAACTCCGAATACGATGCTTGGGTTTTGAGATTTATCAGGCTTTTTCCAAAGATCTCTTGCCTAGTCGGCTGAGTTTTCTATGTTCTAATTGTCTAAAAGGACGGATCTAACACTTTCTACAAAGTGTTCTTCACATTGAAACGTAAGATTGGAGTCTAATCTGATCCGTATTAAACACCCCTTGTTTTGCTAGATAGGTGTAGATTCTTTCAATTATTATCAAGGAATATAGAGTTATAAATTAGATTTACCTAACAATATTTCTTATCGCATTGTCAAATTACTCGATTTAGAGATTGTATAAGAAAACAAAGAGTAAACATGATGTGATATCTCAAAAACTTTTAAATTGATTTGTCTTTTGAGTAGTTTGTGTGTGTGTATGTTTATGCATGGTGGTATCGTTTGTGTATAAAAATGTAAGATACTGATAGTTTGAGTTGAAAAATATTATTAGTTTTTTAAATTCATCTCATATTTGACTGTTGACTAACACCATTAAATTAACTGAATTCGCATAGATCAGAGAGTTAGGTAGTAAACTTCTAGATCATTAGGTTATCTTTGTGCATATAATGCATTAATAATACAGAAAATTGTCTCCAACACCCCATTTGGTTTATAAATTGTCATTTATGCCATAATTTTATGATTTTGTGGAAATTTTCATTTATGCCATAATTTTAGAAAATTGTTATTTGAAGAAAGAAAAAAAGAAAGACGAGATCTTCAACCAGAGGAGATTTTCAACCGGAGTAAATGAAAAAGAAGAGATCTTCAGCGAAGAACTCTGTTTGTACATGTCTTTTTGCATGTCCTTTGTTTTAAGATTTTTCGTCCATGTCTTTATGCGAACATCCTTATTTCCAGGTGTTTTGTCTATGTCTTTTATGCGAATGTGCTTATTTTAGGTGTTTTGTTCACGTATTTATGCGAACGTTTTTGTTTTATGATTTGAGAACATAACAAAACTTCAACATTTGATTTGAGACAACAAGTGCGAAATTATCATGTATGTATGTCTCAATTTATCGCTAAGTCTGAATCATATTATTTTATTTAGCTATTAACGATTGTATGCGCTTAAAAAACATATCTATGTTTTTATGCGGACATTATATCTTTATGTTTATGCATAAATTCGCACGTACGTAGCGAGGGAAAAATCATCACATGCCCATGCCACAAATACCATAGAAAGTGGCATAAACACCCGAGGAAAACAACTCGGTGACATAAACTACAAGTAAAAT
This sequence comes from Lepidium sativum, assembly GCA_023374145.1. Classification (NCBI taxonomy): domain Eukaryota; kingdom Viridiplantae; phylum Streptophyta; class Magnoliopsida; order Brassicales; family Brassicaceae; genus Lepidium; species Lepidium sativum. The sequence goes on from JAKUCM010006321.1 coordinate 1,585, forward strand.
CTTTAAGATGGCATAAATGAAAATTTTCCTTTAATAATAATGTACGATGCAAATAGTTTGGGTTGAAGAATACTATTTCCCTGAAATCTGGTGCTAATAGTGCTCTATTCAACATTAGTTACTAAAGATTTTCTTAAGATTCTACACATAATAGCTTAATATTATGGTATTAAATAACCACCCAATTTTATCATATTTCCAAAATATATGTAGCTATGTGCTTCAGTGATCTTATTTGTCTAATACGAGTGACTAATTGGAAAAGAAAGCAACTTCACTTGTTTCAAATACACGAGAGTCATCGTGTACGTTGGGAAGAGATATAGAAAGAGCAAAGTTTAAATAACATTTATCAGAAATTAACTTGATTAAGGATTGAGAAATTAATCATTACCAAAATCTCCTTCGACGAGATAAGTAAATTGAATTATAATTCTACAATATCATGTATAGAACCGTCAATCCAAAAGTACGACCAGGTCTGAATCGGAGTACATCTGCTTTCCAACTAATCACTTCTGCAAGTTTTGTCAAGTAAAAGGCCAAAGAGTCCCATGTTATCCTTAAAGGAAGAGTAAGGCTGCTTTCCAACAGTACCCCTGGTACAAGACCTCTAAGTTGGCTATAAGAGAAGTTCATGTACGAAAGTTTTGAAAGGTGTCCTAGCTCTTGTCAAATTTCTCCAGAAAGCTTATTTTGGGAAATGTACTGCAACTCAAGAGCTGTGAGGTTTCCCATAGATGAAGGGATATGACCACTAAAAGCATTGTCTGAAAAGTTGAGCACAAGAAGCTGTTTTAGTATACCAATGGACCTTGGAATGTGTCATTAATTTTGGTTGCTTTCCACGTTCAAAACTTCAAGATCTTGGAAGTTTCTCTACAAGTTGGTTATGACTGATGTTTAACAACCTTAAACTTTCAAATATATCCTCTGGACGACCTCCACTAAGGTGATTATGATGAAGGTCTAAAACTGATAGAGTACTCCTTAGATTTCCAATACAACTAGGGTTTGAACCACTAAAGTTGTTGTTAGATAAATCGAGAGTGATAAGAGAACCCAACTCACATATAAAAACAAGAATCTTACCCATCAAGTTGTTTATGGAGCCAAAAAGTGCTTTTTATCATAGATAGTGTCTTGATAGAGGACTGTCCATGTTTTGATGATATTTCGAAACCGATTAAATTGTTGTTGGAAAGTTCTAGGTACTCCAATTTTGGAAGCGTCCATAACCACGCAGGAACTTGACCTTTAATTTTGTTGTAGGAAATGTCCAAAAGCCTTAAACTTTTTAATTTATTCTTTAGATTTCCAATACAAATAGAGATTGAACCACTAAAGTTGTGGTTAGATAAATCGAGACTGATTAGAGAACGCAGCTTACATATAAAAGATGGAATATTTCCAATGAAGTTCTTTTTGGAGCCAATAAAGTGCTTCATCATTGATGATGCCATGATAGAGGATTTTTCATGTTTCGATGATTTTTCGAAACCGATGAAGGTAATGTTTGAAAGTATGAGATACTCCTAGTCTGGAAGCGTCCATAACCAGGCAGGAACTTGACCTTTGTTTTTGGTATTGGATGCTAAAGTAATCTTAATATCGATAACTTGCTGAACAAGTTAAGTGATTAGATTAGATAAGATCAAAATATTTTAGGAGTTATCTAAAATATAGTTTTCATAATTTTAATATTATCTATTCAATATAAAGGAAATGCCAAGGTGTGACATAAATTTAAGAGATTAAGATTTGAGAGTTTAGGTTTAGAGTTATTTTCCTAAGCTAATAAAGAATAGTTATTTATTTATAATCTTGTGATCTCATTATATTTAGTTCTTAGGTTCTACAATTGGTATCAAAACTTAGGAAGAAAGAGGGATCGATTAAGAATGATTCTTGATTGATATTGAAGATTAAAACCGAGAAAATAGGAGACGAACAAGCCTCAGGTTCATAACTATCCTTAAGATAAAATTAACCTAGAATTAACCTGAGATTCATAACTATCCTTAAAAAGAGGATTAAGATGAATTTTGTTACAAATATATACATATATATATATATTAACTCTGAATATATATATATATTCAGAGTTAATAAATATTTAATAGAAAATATTCTAAAAAGCCTAAAATTTAATAAAAAAAATAATGTATCAGTTATTGATTCGATTCTAGTTCAGCTTTTGATTCGATTTTCTCGTTACATTGATTTTAGACACATTTTGGTATTTTGTCGGGTTCACTTAATCTAATTCAGTATTTTGTTTATTTTGATTTAAGGATTATTCAAATATTTGTATTTCCTGGATAAAGTTTGGTTCGGTATACATCGAGTTCAGGCTTAAATATTTTTATATAAAGTCCAAATTAAAAAAAAAAGATTAATAGAGAAAATAAAAAATTGGTTATTGATTTGGTTCTAGTACATGTTTGGGTTCTAGTTTTTAAGTATATAGGTTTAGATACCATTGGAGTATTTTTCCGAGTTTGGTTCGGATTTGATTCTTCTAATTTAGGTTGATTTGGTTCAGATTTTGGGCCACTAGAACAATATCTCAAAAATAATATTCAAAATATCAAAATGGATCTAAGAACTAAATGAACACGAGTTAAGAAAAACAATCATATCCCACACTATAGTGTGGGTATAATCCTAATTAAAAAATATACCAAGAGATAAAATAGTTTCGAGTAGGACTTCAATAACATCGGACCGGCTCTGATGGTGTCTTCAACGAAAATCCAAAAAAATCACTCTTTCAGTTTTGATTTTTTTCTTTAATTTAATATCGTTACAAAGAGGGTGATTGATCGGAGACTCGATTCAAGGCTACGATTCTTCCTTGTGATAATTGTTTTCAAGTCTATAAAAGAGAAACGCTGGAAGGGAGGATGCAATCATCAAAATCTCAATACACCTTTCTCCCTCATTTTTTTCTTAAATCATTGAGAGCTTCATTCTCTTAGGGTATGTGTAGCCTTAAGAGAGTAGAGAATAACTCTTGAGTAACTCGTCTTAATACTTGCACGAAGTAGACGAGATTTAATCGCTTAAGTTCAGTGGCACTTTTGCTACGACTTTAATAATTCTGTTTGCACTCTTGATTTTCTCTTTTTTTACTTTCAGGAACCATTGTTCTAGCTGAGTTAAAACTCTTTTTCTTGAATCCAAATAAGCTCCCACAGTGAGGTGATAAAAATATAGCATTAGAATCTCAGAATACAATCAGGCTTAATACTACAAATGTTCAATCTTTTGAAGAATCTACAAACCAAAACTCACAAAATAACTATGAACTTACTATGAAGAAAGGAGAAGAGAAATTGCTGCAAGAAATCCTAAAGACTAACACCCCAGTGTATAGGAACGATTCCAACGTATTTTGGGCAACTTAGGATTTGACTTAATTGAAAAACTCTTCTCGTAAATGGAGTTAGTTGATTTGGCATTACTCCATTATTCAAAGAGAAGAGATCAAAGATGCTAGAGATCGACATTTTTTGTTGCTTGGGAAGCAAGTTGGTCTCATGTTCCTAACACTTGAATATCAGATTTTTGTGTTTAAAAAATCTTAGCCCACTTAAAAGGAATTAGGACAATGCAAAAACCTTCCAATTTACACATTGTGGTCGAAGATGTGTGACTAAATTTGTTGTTAGAAATGATGAGATAGGAGAGATGAGAACGGTTTCCAATCAAAGATGGAATCTGACCCGTAAACTGATTAGAAGAAAGATCAAGATTGATGAGACCGCAAATCTTTCCAATCGAATAAGGTATAGGACCTGAATACTGATTTGAAGAAAGGTCAAGAAAGGTGAGATGATAAAGGTTTTCAATTGAAAAAGTGATTAGACCCAATACTCGATTAGAAATAAGGTCCCGATAAATATTTAATTGAAAGGCCGAGGGTGTTGAGAAGGAAAAGGTTTATGAAAGGATCTTGAATGATCTTGTTTGATCAAGAATTTGTTCCTTTTGTCAAAGAGAATTTTGTTATTCTAAAAGAATCTGTGTTTCTTCATCATCGAAGCTACGTTTTATATGTCTCTAATAACCAGACATATAAACCGACTTGCTTAGATAAAACCAATTACAATTTATTCATAATCGAGATTTTAAATGACTAAACCAATAACTAGCTAAACCGGCAAAACATAGCACTTAGTCACTTGAACACACCGAGCTTCATTCTCGGCTTCATCATCACTTCAACACTTGCTCGCACTTGCCTTTATTGTCTTTACTTCCCCTCACGTTGGAGCTTGAGGATCAATCATGCCCAACTTGGACATTAAGTAGCCGAATTGAACCTTCCCGAGAGCTTTTGTCATGAGATCCGCCAGTTGATCCGTGGTTTTGATATGATTAAGAGCTATAATAACTTCAGCTGCGGCATCACGAACTGCGTGACAGTCCGCTTCGATATGTTTTGTCCGTTCATGGAAGACGGGGTTTGAGGCTATGTGTATAGCTGCCTTACTATCACAATAAAACTGAGTAGGTGACGTTTGATCAATACCAAATGTTTCCAACAATCTTCTTATCCATTTCACTTCTCGAAGACCTGCAGCCAATGATTTGTACTCAGCCTCCGCAGAAGAATGAGACACAGTGTCTTGATTCTTAGTCTTCCAAGACACAGGAGATCCCCCTAAGAGCACCACATAAGCGCTCAAAGACCTTCTTGTCAGAGGACATGAGCCCAATCCGAGTCACAGTAAACTGACAAAGTAAGATCTTTATCCGACTTCAGCAGTATCCCCATTTCTGGTGCTCCTTTGAGATAACAAACCACTCTAAGTGCAGCTTCCTAGTGTGTTTTTCGTGGAGTTTGCATGAATTGTGACAGAACATGAACATAGAAACACAACTCTGGTCTTGTGTTGATGAGGTAGATCAGCTTTCCTACTAACCTACGATACTGTGTGGGATTTTCCAGCAGTGGACCATCATCAAGAGCTAGCTTGTGATTCTGCTCTAGTGGAGTAGCATCAGGTCTTGATCCTAGGTTTCCAGTATCAGCTACTATGTCAAGAATATACTTTCTCTGTGATAGAAACATTCCTTCAGCATTTCTACTCACCTCTATACCCAGAAAATATTTCAGTTTTCCGAGATCCTTCATAGAGAAACACTTTCCTAGGTAAGCCTTGAACTTCTGAACAAGATACTCATCATTCCCGCATATGACAAGGTCATCTACATATATTAAGACCCGAATCTCTTTGCCTTTGTTAGTGTAGGAAAAAAATGAATAGTCTTCATAGGATTGTTCAAAACCAAACCTGACAAGTGAGTCTGAGAGCTTCTTAAACCAGCAGCGAGGTGCCTGCTTCAACCCATACAGTGACTTCTTAAGGTGACAAACCTTCCCTGGATGCGTATGTCTAAACCCTGGAGACAGCTTCATATACACCTCTTCTTCGAGATCTCCGTCCAAGAAGGCATTATTCACGTCCATCTGATACACGTTCCAGTTACTTGCAGCCACTAATCTGAGCAACATTCTTACAGTCGTCATCTTGACCACATGCGCAAAGGTCTCAGAGTAATCTTCTCCTTCAACCTGATTTTTTCCCAACACCACTAACCTCGCTTCATGTCGCTCTATTGAGCCATCAAAGTTAAACTTTGTTCTGTAAACCCATTGAGATCCAAGAGGTGTTCTACCAGAAGGCAAGTCGACTATTTCCCATGTGTGCTGATCTTCAAGAGCTGTGACTTCTTTCCGCATAACATCATTCCATACTTTAATACGAACAACTTCACCATAGTGTTTTGGCTCCACTTCTGCTTGAATAGCCACCAAGAACACTTTCTGATGATCAGAAAACTGAGCATCAGACACAAAATCGGTCAATGGATAAAGACTTGTGACCAACCCATTCTCCTTCGTTGTTGTGTGTTCTTCTGACTCACAGGCAACACTGTACTAGACATAGTCTTTCAGCTTTGTTGGTTGCAACCTTTGTCTTTCACTTCTTCTCAACAGAGACATGGACGGTTCTTTCTTGTGATCTGCAACCATATGCAGAGTTTTAGTTTCAATATCAGTATCAACATCATCATTAGTCAAGGGTTCAGCTCAGTATTTGTGTTGTTAGGACGAGGTACATCGACTGTCCTCAAGCCCCCCAATGTTGAGGTCGATTACATTTTCTTTGGTCCAGTCTTCATCACTATTGCATTCTGCGATATCTCTTCTGATGTGAGACTCAGCTTCTGACAGAAAAGAATCTTCCCTGAAGACAACATCCCTTGAAGCTATAAACTCATTTGTCGAAGAATCATATACCTTCCATCCTTTTTGTCCAAATGAGTACCCTACAAACACACACAACCAACTCCTTTCATCAAACTTACTCTTATTCCTAGTCTTACTGTGCACGTAACAAGCACAACTGAAAACTCTCACACAGAGTAATCATGAACTTTTCCATGCAAAATCTCATAAGGACTTTTTCCTTTGTGAACTGCAGATGGTGTTCTATTGATTAGATACGCTGCAGTTAACACTGCTTCTCCCCAAAACTTCACCGAGAGTCCTGATTGAAACAACAAACTTCGAGCCACGTTTAAAATGTGTCTGTGCTTCCTTTCCACTCTCCCATTTTGTTGAGGAGTGTACACACAAGAAGTTTGATGCATCACCCCATTTTCCCTAAAGTATGAGCTCAGTGACATGAATTCACTTCCGTTGTCAATTCTTATTACTTTCACTATTTTTGAGAATTGTTTTTATGTATAAGCAAAGAATTCTTTAAGTACTCTACTAACTTCAGACTTAGCTAGGAGTAAGAAAGTCCACACTGCCCTAGAATAGTCATCAACAATTGTAAGAAAATAAACTGAACCATTAGAGGAACTAATTCTATAAGGGCCCCAAACATCACAGTGTATCAATTCAAAACAACCATCAGTTTTATTCATACTCAATGGAAACGATTCTCTAGTTTGTTTAGCCCTACAACACACGTCACAAGACTTAGACTTAAGATCAATGCAAGAAGTAGAACCAGTATAAAGTGGCAGATCACTTAGAAGAGAGAAAGAGGGTTGTCCTAAACGCTTGTGCCACAGATCAGCATCGAATTTGCTTGAAGACAGATGAGCCTTCACAACACCAGCTTCTTTCAGATAGTAGACTTCATTCTTCTCTTCACCTTTGGCAATCTGCATCGTCGAGAAACGGTCCTGTAATATGCATATTGTATAAGTAAATAAGGCAACACACTTTGCTTCATTCAGCAGTTTTGACACTGAAACAAGTGTACAATTCAGCGAGGGAACATATAAAACACTAGACAGAGACATGTTATTCGACAAGGACACAACTCCTTTACTGACAGCAAATGTTTTGCTTCCATCTGCAAAACCTACAGGACATGGTGATATCCTCTCCAAATGCTTCAACAAATTCAAGTTACCGGTCATATGATGTGATGCCCCTGAGTCTAATATTACATCACCTAACTGTTTCTTACCAGCCAATTTATCAGATTTAGCTGACTCTGTCTTTTCTACCACCATTTGCTGAAGCATTTTCCATTGTTCTGGAGTCAACTCCGGAACGACAGAGGCATTTGAGGTTGTTGCGTGAGCCACTACAGACTCCATGTTTTGTCCCTTGGTACAACTCATGTTTCTACCACGTCCTCTTCCACTCTACTTTCCTCGATCAACTTTTTCTGACTTTTCTACCCACCAGTCTGGAAAGCCAATCAAGTGCCAGCAATCAGGCTTTTCATGTCCAATTCTTCCACAGTTTGAGCAGGTCACATTCTTATTCTTCAGAACAATCTGCTCCTGTTTATAACCAGACGTTCAACAAGTTAGAAACCCGACTGCGTTCTGCTGCATTTCCATATCTTGAGCTGATGTCCATCTTTGTTCATCTCTTATCACTCTAGCATAGGCTTTACCAAGAGTAGGTAAAGGATCCATCCAGATGATCGCAGTACAAACGTTGCCAAACTTCGAATCATCCAACCCCATTACAAACTGATGTGCCCTTTCTTCTTCTCTTTCTCGAACAATTCCCTTTATTGCTCCACAGGTGCAAGAAGGCAAGAGTCTGTACATTCGGAGTTCTTCCCACAAAGAACCCAATTGGCCGTAATACTCAATCACAGTCCTTCCATTTTGTTTACAAGAAGCAATTTGAGCCTTCAATTGATGAATCCTAACCGTATTTCCCACCGAGAATCTTTCCTTAAGATCTTGCCACAATTGATAAGCATCAGAAACAAAGCTTACTGTAGACTTTACCTTAGGATCAATTGAAGCTCGCAACCACCCCACAACCATGGAATTGACAACCTGCCAATTTTCGTAGTTTGGGTCATCGAAACTTGGTTTCACTAAGCTCCCATTAATGAAACCCGTTTTCCTTTTAGCTTGAAGTGCGTTAAGCATCTCGAGTGACCACTCGTTGTAGTTAGTGCTGCACAGCATGATTGGAGAGATCAGAGCTCTGGGATTGTCTGAACTAGCCAATGCGTACGGTGAAATCGTTGGAATCGCAACCGGAGCTGCTCCTGGAACAACGGCTCCAGAACTCGCTAATTCGGCAGCTTGTTCGGTCATATTTAGTTTCAATTCTTCAGTGGAAGTTACAAAGATCCTTCACGAGGCTTTGATACCATGAAAGAATCTTGAATGATCTTGTTCGATCAAGAATTTGATCCTTTTGTCAAAGAGAATTTTGTTATTCTAAAAGAATTTGTGTTTCTTCATCATCGAAGCTACGGTTTTATATGTCTCTAATAATAAGACATAAAAACCGACTTGCTTAGATATAACCAATTACAATTTATTCATAACCGAGATTTTAAATGACTAAACCAATAACTAGCTAAACCGGCTAAACAAAGCACTTAGTCACTTAAACACACCGAGCTTCATTCTCGGCTTCATCATCACTTCAACACCTGCTCGCACTTGCCTTTATTTTCTTTAGTTTACAATGAAAGAAGGGATTAAACTCGAAAACTGATTATGAGAAAGATTAAGAGTGGTGAATGAGAATTGTTTCCAATCGAAAAAGGTATGGACCCGAAGGTTAGCTCGATCACTTCCCTTTACTCAGCATCACACGTGATACCCTCCCAATTACAACAATTATTGTTATTCTTCCATGACTCTGTCTTTGAATGAGCAGAAAAAACATTATACGTACCATTAGTATCATAAAAATGAGAGATACACTTTTCAATCTTAAACTCGTTTTCGAACTTGAGAAGTTCTTAGTATGAGGAGAGGCAAACATTTCTATATCCTTATCTTATCTAAACATAAAAAGGTAACAGAATGATACTCGTTGAGTCCCATGAGCCTTTCATCTTTCTTTTAGATAAGATAAAAATATAAAACAAAAATTGAAACAAAGATAGTAAATAAAGTCGAGCCAATCTCTTTAGGTATAACATACTTCGTTGTAGGTTTCTATAGTCTCTGATGAATAATAGACCTACAACGAAAACTCTAGAAACCTACAAGCCTTTAAACAAAACTTATAATGAACCAACAAACCTATAAAACTAAAACTCTTTCCTAAAAAACACCTTAAATTTAAAAAGTTTGGAAAAAATAATTTCGCTTTTTTCTAAAAAGTATAATGGCATTCTCGTAATAAAAACGAAAAACAAAACAAAAAAAATAAGCAAAATGGCCTTCTCCTAGTAAAAAAGTAACAAGAGAAAATTGAACACATTTCCAAACATTTTGCTTTGTGAAGTATGAAAAAAAAAATTTCTGGTAATTAGTGTGTGATAATGGAATTTTCTAGTATTCTTTCTAAACTATTTATAAATTTTAAAAGAATAATTTGAATAGTCTGTAAACTCGTGCTAATCTCTTTATATACGTAATACTAGATTCTGTTTTACAAAGATAATTCCAACACAACACAACTTGACTTACTCAGTATGACTAGTGTCTTTCTACCAAGTGTTCTTTACGTTGAAACACAAAGGCTTAAAAGTCTTTCTACGTAGGATTTATATTCAATTTTTCACACATTTTGTCTCATTTTAGTTACGTGAAGTACAGGAAACTTCATCAAGGTTGTTTGTCCATTTATATCAAAGGCTAAAACATAATAACCTTGAAAGTAATTATTTTTATCGTTGTGATTACAATTTCAGAGAATTCCCAAAACACAAATCTTAGAATCTAATAAATCATCATCCAAAGTCCAAACACACTTCTCCATTCCCTTTCACAATCAGTCCAAACACGTTGAAGGCTTGAAGCAATCAGAGCTTTGAACATAAAGCGACGTAAAAAGAGTGTACTTATAACTTACATATTATGTTTTACCTGATTGTGAACCCAACCAAATACAAAACTACGTGACCCGAAATGCATGAGTGATAAATACATACTCAAATTACTTCTTAAAAGAAATAGAGAAGAAATGAGAAAACAATTTGTATCCAACTAAAAATCCAATTTGGAATGAGTAAACAACTTGAAATGAGATCATTGAAAGCAACAACAAAATCGTCGACATAGATTAATATATGTAAGATCATTCTTATCTTGGACAAAAGAGAAGTGTGATGAATCAGCTTTGCTTTGGATGAACCCATAATCGATCAAGGCTTTGCTTAGTTTGGAAAACCAACACCTTGGTGCTTGTTTCAAACCGTAAATTGCTTTCTTGAGTAGACAAACTTTATTTGGATCTTTGCTTTCAAAACCAGGAGGTAACGGCATATAAACCGTAGGTAGATCTGTTTCTTGCTTGGAGGTAGATCTGTTTCGATCCAAGTGTTATTCAACTGTAGAGATGAATACTCATCGGTCATAGATGCATTCCACACATCATCAAGCATAGCTTCCTTGTATGATCGAGGTTCATAGGCGGAAGTAACAGCCGCTAAAAAGGCTTGATGACTAGGTGAGTAATGAGTATCAGAAATATAATCTGAAATTGGATACAATGTGTTACCTGGAACCGTTGTGTGAGGACCGAGATCAGAGGTAGATGAAGTGAGAGAGGGTGTAAACTGATGTTGTACCAAGTTGGTGAAATAGTTATGTAGGAGAACTGAAGGATGTCATTGTCTATGTCCACGACCCAATGCTTCAGTAGGAGCTTGAGAAATAGATGGCGGAGAGGAGGATGGCTGAGCTTGAGTTTCGGTTACATGCTCAGGAGATGAAAATGTAGGTGAGTCATTAGTCATTGGTGGAGTTATATCGGATGTGGCATCGGGAAGAACTTCAGTTTCGACCTGACTTGAATCAGTTTGAGATGGTGCTTGCCAATCATCATATATAAAGTCTGAAGAGATAGATGAAGAGGGAAGAACAGCGGATGATAGAGATAAACCCGGGAACTCATCTTCTAGAAATACCACATCTCGAATGTAAAAGAACTGATCTTTCTCTAGATCATATAGTTTCCAAGCCTTCTTTCCAAACGGGTAGCCGACAAAGATACATTTGCGACTTCGAGGAGCAAATTTATCTTTATTACGAGGTCGAGAATGAGAGTAACATAGACAGCCAAAGACGCATATCATATCATACAATTGTGGAGTATTATGTAGAAGAGAAGTTGGTGTTCGGTTGATCAAGTATGCAGCAGTCAATACACTCTCGCCCCAAAAGCGTGTAGGTAGATTAGCTTGGAAAAGACACGCACGAGCCACATTCAGAATATGTTGATGCTTGCGTTCAAGAATTTGTGGTGTGTCAACACAAGAAGTCTGATGTAGAAACCCTTGTGTCCAAAAATAATTAGATAGAACAATAAACTCGGTTCCATTGTTTGATCGTACTCTGCACTTTGTGACCAAACTGACGCTCTGCCATAGCACAAAAATTATGTAGTAACTCGGAAACTTCCGATTTTTCTTTCATCAAGAATACCCAAACTGCTCTTGAGTAATCATCAAAAATCGTCAAGAAATAAGCAGCTCCGCAAGAAGATATTGTATGATAAGGACCCCAAACATCGCAGTGAATTAAAGCAAAAGGAGCAGTAGCTTTATTAGAACTTTCTGAGATGACATCACATGTTTGTTTTGCACGATAACAAATATCACAACGTTTGGCGTGTTCAGAATCCAAAGCCATATTATTAAAAAATGGTAAAAACGGTAGAAGCTTAGAGGAAAGGTGGCCTAGACGATGATGCCACAGAGTGGTAAGAGACAACTTTGCTTCGGTAACAGCATTGACACGAGCCTTAGTCATTCATGTGTAGTAGTATACCCCCTTTCTCTATTCACCGGCTCCAATTAGGGTCTTCGTAAAACGGTCCTGTAAAATACACAAAGTATCAGTGAAAATAGCTATGCATCCAGTTTGTTAGACCAACTTATTAACAGAAACTAAGGTGGTATTGAAACTGGGAACATAAAGCATATCACGAAGGGTGTAAGATTCATTTAAATTAATGCTGCCAACATGTGTTGCTCATGATTAACGTCCATCAGGGAACGTGACATCGGAGGATTAAACTGGAAGAAGATCTCGTAAAAGAGATTTGTCACCAGTCATATTATGTAATTCACCTGTATCGAGATGAGATCAGTTAATGTAGCTTTAACGGACACACGATCAGGAGCTTGTTGTGTTTGTTGAATCTGAAGAAGAGTGAGAAGAGCAACAACTTGATCAGCAAGAGGAAGAGTCGTGTTTGGCGAAGGAGCTGTGGTTACAGCGCGAGAGGAATTGGCTCGACCTCGACCACGTGAACCAGAACCACGACCTCCTCTGCCACGTTGTGAGCCAGAACCACGAGAAGAATACTGAGATTGCTGTTCCAAAAACCAGTCCGGATATCCATGGAGGAGAAAGCATTCAGATACGTCATGATTTTTTTCGGTTGCAATGAGTACAATAACGAGGAGTATCGCGAGTACGAGTGGCGTTAGCAGTAGCAGCGGAAGAATTATTTGAAGATTGACCTTGAACAGAAAATCCAGTAGCATCTTGAGAGGTTTCACTTGAACGAAGAGAAAGGAGATGTTGTTCTTGACGTATGACTCGAGAATAGAAAGAGTTGAAATCGGGAAAAGGTTCCTCGTTTATGATCTGAGAACAAAGAGACCCAAAGCGTGATTCATCTAGTCCAAACAAAAATTTGTGAACACGAGCATCTTCTTTCTCCTTCTTCAATGCAGCAGCGGCAACACAAGTACACGATGGAGAGGTCTGGAGATTTTGAAGCTCTTCCCAAAGCTTAGAGAGTCGACCATTGTAATCAAGGACGGATTGTCCATTTTGTTTGCAATTTGTGATGTTGTCTTGAAGGAGATGTCGCCTTATACCACTCTTAACAGAGAAGCGTACACGCAAAGCTTCCCACAATTTAGAAGCATCACCAACATGGGTCACAATAGATCGAATTTTAGAATCAATGGAAGTCTGAATCCATCCTATAATCATGGAGTTTGCTGCTGTCCATCGACTGAGATCTGGTTCATTGATAGGTTTCGAGATTGATCCATCTATAAAACCAATTTTCTGTTTTGGTTGAAGTGAATTACGCAGCTCCGTCGCCCATTCAGAATAATTGTCATCACTAAGAAGCACCACTGTTATTAGAGATCCTGGCTTATCGGATGGGTAGAGGGTATATGGTGAAACTGAGGGATTAGTATCAGTAGGAAGGGTAGGGTTTGCCATTGTAGAGAAAGATTGAGTTGAGAGTAATGTTACTCTGTTTTCAATGTGAAGAACAGAGGAAGTAGGAAGGTGACGGCTAGAGGTAGGTTAAGATCGATGATCTGATACTATGAAAGGATTTGGAAAAAGATCCGTATTCTACCAATGATTACAATATTTATACACTAGTATTTAACCTAAAACCCAAAGAATAGTATACAATAAGAATAAGGAAATATTTCATATTTCCTTTCCAATACTTTCATTCTTCTCTCAGATAAGATAAGAATATAAAAGAAAACTTGAAAGTGTGATGGTAAGTAAACTCGAGCTAATTTCTTTATATACATAAATAATAGAATCTATTCAACAAAGATAATTCCAACAGAAAATATAACCTAAAAGTCTTTAATTAGGTATATTATGCCTTACTTTTGTTACGAAGATAAATCCAACACAGCTTCACTGACTATAACTAGTGTTTACGTACTAGTCTTTTATTTTATTTTTTAAACTTCCTTACATACTAATCTTCCTACGAACATTTGAAACATAAAGACTTATAAGTCTTAACGGTGGATTTATATTGAATTTTCCACACATTTTGCCTCACTTTAGACTTTAGTTGCGTGTACAGGAAACTTCATAACGTTGATTTGTCCAATAAAATCTAAGAGTTTGTCTAAACAGAAAGCTTAGAATCTAATCACTCATCCAATTACAGTTCTTTAAAAAAAAACAGTTGTAATTGATGTTATTCTTTAGAGAAAATTATCAAAAATGCTCCAAAAGGTTATCTAATTATCAAAAATGTCCTACTGGTTTTGTCTTCTCTCACCTACTCTAGTTTAACAACATGAAAGACTTATTTTCCCTTTAATTAAAGCAAAGGAAACGTGTAATCCTCACTTGACCAGAAACGTGGAATAAGGGCAGAAAAAAGTGAAAAGGATTGCAAAAGAGGGAAAGGAGAGAAGAGCAAAGAGGATGAGAGAATTGATCCAATCCAAAGAGATAATCAGGAACTTCATAGACAACCGACGAGACTTCAGATCTTACTCGCCCGAACACTCTACCAGATCCACCGTTAGATGCGGCGGTTGCCACTGCCGGAGAACCAAGATTGAGTGGTCAAAGAACCATTGCTCACAATTAACAGAGCTATCAAGTAGAGAACTAATGCTATTGGCTCTGTCGGGTTTTGTCGACTCATGTGGTCTGTGGGCCGAACCAAAAGCCCATTAAGCAATTGCTCTGCTTAATGGGACACATGCCGTTAAGGTCTAATGCGTTGCTGTAGCTCGTTTTTTGTAATGGGCCGAACGAAGGCTCAAACATCAGCTCAGCATGAACCTGGCCTGGATATAGGCTAGATTCATTCTTCTTCTTCATCGACATGTTTTTCGTTTTCACCATTTTTGTAACAGAGAACTTACTGTAACAGAGAGTGAGCTAAGGTGATAATGGATTCCAGATTGATTTATGAAGAGAGATGTACTCACTGATTCGAGTGAGGAACTTTATAAGTCTTGCATGTTCAATTTCTTTCACGAACAAACAAACCGATTCAATCGAAGACTCAATTGTCGAGTTCTGCATTACAATTGAGCTAGAAAGCCGAGCCGATGCTTTAACAAGTGGTATCAGAGTTGCAGTTAGGAGAAAGATCAAAGGTATCAAGCTCGGAGCAGGAGATTAACAAGGAGGTTCAAGAAAGAGAAATACCTAATACGAGATTGTCGCAGTTCTTCATCTTCTTCTTTTGAAGACTTTGAGGAGACAGAAAGGTCGAAGATATTATTTTGCTCGCAAGAAATAGAAAAGAAAAAGAAATAGTATTTATGTGCTTATCAAGGAACCAAAAACACTAATAAAGAACAGTCAAAAGCATCAAAGTATCAAAATATTCAAGAGTCGCAAATCCTAAATATGGAAGTTATATCAAGAAATTTTAAGGTTGAAAAATTCAACAGTAAAGGAGACTTTGAGTTATGGAAATACAGAATACTGGGACAGTTTGAAATTCATGATCTACTCACGGTTCTTGAGAAAGATCATGAAGATATGTGGCCTATGGAGGAAGTATCCGTGACAAATAATAAGACAAGTAAAGAGATCAAGATAGGTAAGCCAGTCACTAAGGATCCTCAATGGGAATTAAAGGATCGAAGAGCAAGGAGTTTGCTCGGGCAATGTCTATCAAACTCAGTTCTGAGGAAAATAATGAATGAACCTACAACTTTTAAACAATGGAAGGCCATAGAAAGAGACTACCATACTAAGACGAAAGCTAATAGGGTCTACCTAAAGAGACAATTCTCGTTATACAGGATGGATGAAGACAAGTCTATTGAGGAGAATGTTGATGTATTCCTGAAACTAATCGGAGACTTAGACAGTTTAAAAGTCACCATTCAGGATGAGGATCAAGTAATAACATTGTTAAACAACTTACCATCTCAATATGATCCCCTCACACACACTCTACAGTTTGGAAATGTCAAAGATATGTTAACCATGTATGATGTAATAACATGAGCCTATTGAATGAAATCAAACCTGAGGCAAAAGGGGTTATTAAACAAAAGGAAAAATCATTCGGAAGGCTTAACAGTTGATGGCAGAGGCAGATCAGAAAAGAGAAATGTTAAAGGTTCTGGAAAGAACAAAGGCAGGTCTAAGAGTAAAGGACGATCTAAGTCTTGATCAAGACAGAACAGTGAAGAAGTCAGGACATGCTGGATATATGGAGATGAAAATCATTGGAAACATGATTGCCCCAGAAGAAGAACGGAAAGGGAAAGGAATCTGCAAATGTTGCAGTAACATGTTCAGAAAATTCTGCTTATACTGCAAGTTTAATCGCAACTACTGAGGAATGGGTAATGGATTCATGTTGTACTTTTCATATAACTCCTAGGAAATACCTCATTACAGATCTGGTGGAGTTTGAAGGAAACAAAATTTACATGGGAAACAACTCATATTACTCAGTCAAAGGGGTTGGTAAGATCGTGATTGAGAATTTAGAAGGTAACTTATTTACCTTAAATGATGTGAGGTATGTACCAGAAATGAGTAGAAACCTAATCTCTTATGGCCAATTGTAAGAATTGGGATGCTACTATCAAGGAAAAGATTTTAACATTCAGTTTTTCAAGAGTAATGGAGACAAGTTCCTATTTGGTAAGTATCAGAACGGCCTATATTTTCTAGAAGGCAAAGTACTAAGCTCGGAAGTTAATACGGTAAAGCAACTATTAATGTAACAACGAGATGATATCGTAGATTAGCTCATATGGGAAAAAGATCAATGGAGACTTTGGTCAGAAAGGGTCATCTAAAGAAAGAGGATAAAAAGGCAATGGGATTCTGTGAAGCATGTATGTTAGGAAAGGCACACAGGCTTAGTTTTCAAAAGGGAAAACACACAACAAAATGTACTTTAGAGTACATCCATTTGGATTTATGGGGTTCATGGAATACTACACCTAGCATTTCAGGATGTTAATACTTTATCAAATTTATTGACGACTACTCTAAGAAAGTTTGGATTCAGTTTCTCAGAAGAAAGAGTGATGCATTTCAAGCATTCAAGGACTGGAAAATTTTGATAGAATATCAAACAGGAAAAGGATCAAGTGTTTGAGAACTGATAATGGACTTGAGTATTATAACAAACAGTTTGAAGACTTATGCAAAAATGCAGGGATTAAAAGACACATAACTTGTGCCTATACTCCACAACAAAATGGAGTATTAGAAAGAATGAATATGACTATAATGGAGAAAGTGAGGAGCATGCTTTCGGAATCAGGCTTAGGTGGGGAATTTTAGGCAGAGGCAACAAATACGGCAGTATATGTTATAAACAGATCACTAGCAGCATCAATTAACTTTGATGTACCAGAAGAAGTGTGGTGTATCTCTAAACCTGAGTATAATCATCTAAGAATTTTCGGGTGTATAACATATGTTCACACTATTGAAGACAAAATAAGTCCTAGAGCTGTGAAAGGAGTCTTTATTGGTTATGGAATGGAAACTAAAGGTTACCGGATTTGGTTAATAGAAGAAGAGAAGCTGGTTATAAGTGGAAATGTGGTCTTTAATGAAGATGAGCTATGCAAGGACTCTATCGCAGAAAAACAGAAACCTAAGGCTGAGCAAGGTAAAAAAGAAAAGAAATATGAGAAGAGGGTAATTTTAAGAGTGAATTTAGAGGAAATACTTGGAGAGGAAGATCAACTAAAAGGGATTGGAGGATCAGGTGGATTGAGTCCAGAGTATGTTCTAGAAGGTATAAGTGATGAGGAGAGTCAATTAGACTCAGGAAATTAAGAAAGAGGTGAAACTACTTTGGATGACTACCTATTAGCTCGAGATAGAAAGAGAAGAACTATAAGACCCCCCTCTAGGTTTGAAGAAGGAGACCTAGTTGCGTTTTCACTATCAAGTTCAGAAGAAATCAAACTTGAGGAACCTAAAAGCTACTCAGAGGCAATGCAGAGTAAAGACAGAGAAAGATGGATTAAAGCATCTGATGAGGAAATGGATTCCCTTATCAGAAACAACACATGGATACTAGTCGATAAACCTCAGAAGCAAAAGGTAATTGGATGCAGATGGTTATTCAAGTTAAAACCAGGCATACCAGGAGTTGAGAAACCAAGATATAAAAGTAGATTGGTTGCTAAGGGTAATGCACAGGTTGAGGGAGTTGATTACAATGATATCTTTGCACCAATAGTTAAACATGTTTCAATTAGGATACTTTTATCTACAGTCACTAATTGGGACATGGAACTAGAGCAGATGGATGTAAAAACAGCTTTTCTACATGGAACGCTACAAGAAAAAATCTACATGAATCAACCAGAAGGCTATGAGGTAAAAGGCAAAAGAAGAAAAAGTTTGTTTACTAAATAAATCTCTATATGGTCTAAAGCAGTCACCAAGAGAATGAAATGCAAATTTTAATGATTTCATGCGTAAACAACAGTTTCAGAAAAGTGAGTACGATCCATGTGTGTACTACAAAGGAAAAACAGTTGATGACATGATCTATCTTCTTCTATACATAGATGATATGCTCATTGCATCAACACAGAAACAACATATTGTAACCCTAAAACAATTCCTGAGCAAGCAGTTTAAAATGAAAGACCTAGGGCCAGCAAGAAAGATTCTAGGCATAGACATTTCCAGAGACAGAAAACAAGGCACAATCAAATTGTCACAAGAAAGCTACATCAAGCAGATTCTCAACACTTTCAACTTGAGTGATAGCAGATCAGTTTCTACACCCCTTGGGGTTCAGTTCAAGCTAAAGAGCATCTCTACAGACGATGAAGAAACATAGATAGAGGGTATGGAAGACATACCTTATACAAGCGAAGTAGGAAGCTTGATGTATGCAATGGTTGGATCAAGGTCAGACCTTGCTTACTCCATTGACATTGTTAGCAGGTACATGTCAAAACCAGGAAAGACACATTGGTTAGGAGTTAAATGGATAATGAAATATCTAATAGAAGCAGCAAAGATCAACTTAACGTTCAAGAAGGACTCATAATTTAGAATTAAAGGTTACTGTGATGCAACTTTTGTTTCAGACTTAGATAAACGCAGATCAATTTCAGACTAGATGTGTTGTTGCATGTTGTCAGGAAACTCAAGAAAAGGAATAAAAGTGAAGGAGACTTACGGAGAAGTTGAGTCGTCACTTGGAAGAAGTCAAGATCCTCCGATGATCTTGAACTCCTCTGGAAAGCAAGGTGCATGAAGGAAGCAGAGTCTAGCTCCGGAAGTTTCAGAGCACCAGAAGCGTTTTCGCAGAGAAAGGAAGAAGAAAAGACAAAGAAGACAAGAGGAGAAGAGGAGAGAGTGACAAGCGGCTAGGGTTATCTCTCGGACCAAAAAAGCGACGAAGGTGGAGATTGTCGGGTTTTGTTGACTTGTTTGGTCTGTGGGCCGAGCCAGAAGCCCATTAAGCAATTGATCTGCTTAATTGGACACATGCCGTTAAGGCCTAATACGTTGCTGTAGCTTTTTGTAATGGGCCGGGCGAAGCCCAAGCATCAGCTCAGGATGAACCTGGCTGGGATATAGGCTATATTCATTCTTCTTCTTCGTCGATAGGTTTTTTGTATTCACCATTTTGGTAACAGTGAGGACTTACTGTAACAGAGAGTGAGCTAAGGTGATAATGGATTCCGGATTGATTTCCGAAGAGAGATGTACTCATTGATTTCAGTGAAAAACTCTATAAGTCTTGCCTGATCAATTTCTTTCACGAACAAACAAATCGATTCAATGGAAGACTAAATTGTCAAGTTCCACATTGCAATTGAGCTAGAAAGCCGATGCTTTAACAGGCTCGCTTATCATTATCTTCTTCACCAGCAAGGTTTTTGGTGAAGAGAAAAAGATGAAGACGAAAGGCTCGTGGATTTTGATTATGTGCGATGCGGTCATATTCATCCATCATGTTATTTGCATCTTCGTCCGTTGCTACAGAGATCCACACATTAAGATCTTTGTTTCGTAGCTAATATTTCACGCTGATGTTGCTTTCTCCTTATCCAAAAAATTTTCAAAGACATATTCATTATTATTAGAGAATTTCCCAAATCGAATATTATTATTTTGGAGTATAAAATATCTTTCCAAGGTAACAAAGTGGCAATCAAGGAAGCTAAAGAGTTAGAAGTGAAGTGTGTTATTTGCAAGGAGAGAAGATATTGAGAGAATTTTGGTTGACAGGAAGAAGGAAATGGGAAACACAAAGGTACATTCTCGAACTTAAATTTTAAGGTTCGATGTAAGATTATCATAGCAAGAGTGTGTGAAAGGGATGTAATTTTGGTTTGGGTAGAGTAATTTTGGTTAAATGAAAAAGAAGAGAAAGACATGAACTGGGAAGTTGAAAAATGTGATATGGTTTTGTCTTGGAAAATCAATTTGGCCTGAAAGAAGATATAAGAAAGACATGTAATTGACCGTACTGTCACTTAATACTGAGCGAATTACAAGGTTTTGGTTTGTGCAGGTAACATATGACGAGCGAGGAGAAAAAATGAAGACGGAATCGGGAAAAGGTGAAATAGATCGTGAGTACATTGATTCTAATATTTAAAGTGTGCAATATGTCATGAAAGAGAGCAGTTCTGGAAGATTAAAATGTGCATGTCCATGTCTATAAGAACAATGACATAGTATAATTTGTTTATATCAATGGACATAGCCATATGTCTCATTCAATGATTCTACAATATCATTGCTTGTATGGACATAAGTATTGATCTAAAATTAAATACATAGGCATGGACATATATCTCATATGTCGTGATTCTACAATATCATTGGTCGTATGGACATATATGTTTACATGAGATTTCAGTACATGAAAATGGACATGGAATACATCTCATATGTCCATAATTCTACAATGTCATTGGTCGTATGGACATATATGTTGACATGAGATTTCAATACATGGACATGTTTCAATTCCATATTCATGGACATGGACATGTACATATGTTTCATATGTCCATTATTCTATAATGTCATTGTTAATATGAATATAAATATTGACATAAAATTTAAATAGATGGACATGGATATGGTCATGTATAATTTCCTACCCATTGACATATGTTTCAAATGGCCATGATTCTACAAGGTTATTGATTGTGTGTACATATATATTTACATGAGATTTCAATAACATGTACAATTTAATATTCATCAGAATGGACACATGTCTCATATATCAATGATTTTATAATGTCATTGTTCGTATGAACATATATATTGTCATAACTTTTAAGGACATGGCTAAAAAGAAGTTGTAAGGACATGGACAGTATGACATAAACATGTATTTCATAAACTTGTTTTAGTCAAATATACGGGCATGAACATGTATTTCATACACATGTTGTAAGTGCATGGACAAAATCCAAAACCTAAACATGATTCAGTGGACATTGCCAAATTACCAAATTGTCTTCGGATATTTTCCGGGTCGAGTTCGGTTTGGTTATAGATTATGTCCAGGTTCGGGTATTTATATAAAAATCTATATAAAATTTTTAAATAAGTAAAATTAATATAAATAAGTCTAAAAATGCCTAAATTTAATAAAAATATTTCTACAGATTGACTCTTCTGCCTGTTGATTTCGTTCCTGCCTAAATGCTCTCACATTTGGGTTTCCACTGCAAGCATACTATGCCATCACTTTCCTTATTTATTTTATTGCTGCCTCCCCCGCCTGTTGGGGTAGCACAGTCGCCTATTGAAGCTTTTCATTTAAACTGGGGGAGGAGTTTCTTTCTTTTGATGTATTTAAGGTATGGTTTCCGAAATAGTTAAGAGTTGGATTTTTCCTTGCAGGTTTTGATATAGGTCTCCACATTTCTGTAGGATCATGCTGCAAAGTACTCTCGCTGTCCATTCTCTGGACTAGTAAGGGTGAAAACGTTCGATTACTCTATTTGTTCCACTCCTATAGCTCCTCTGAGGTTGTTCTTTCCTTGCTCTTAAGTATTCCTCTGGCTAACTATAATGATGCTTGGGTTGATTGGATACTTGGTGGGATGAGGCAGTAGATTCATATCCTTTCCTGAACTGGTAGTTCCTTCTACCGAGATGTTCTCTCTGGGGAGAACTAAGGCTCTTATTCAAGTTTCTTTCTAGACTTAGCTTATTGTGTTCTTTGGCTTGTGGTAGTGTAACTTCCTGAATGTTGTGATGACGTTCTTCTTTTGCTTGAGAAAGGTTGTTGGGACAATCCTTCAATTCATGGTCTAGCTTATAGCATGCAAAGTAGTGCTTTCCCAGCCTTTCATAAACTAAGGTAGCAAGAACTTATGTGCCATCCGCAAACACAGCAATTGTCTGCATGATTAGAGGTTTTAACCCATTCACTTCTACTCTCATTCTTTGCAGCTGTTGGGGTGATCTCTATGTCTTCAACTGAACCCACTTGCTCTCCTATACTTCTCAATATTTCTTCCGACCTTAGTTGAACTGGTATACCTTGCACTGTAATCCAAAAAGGAATACGTGATGGAAAGTCAGGGTGGGTGGTTTCCTCCCATTTTTTCATAGTGACCATCCACTTAGCAAAGTGGTAAGGTCTAGACTGTAGGACGAGTTGGAGGTCTGTTTCATTGGAGAAGAGAAACTGGAACTTGCCATGTCCTAAGTCAGAGCCAAAGGCCTTTGAGGAGGTTTTCCAGTGCTCTTAGAGAAAAGGTATTAAGGATCTTATTCATGCTGGTTAGGGTTGAATACTCTACCTATAATAGTTAAAGCATGTTGTTTCTTCATATCTGAATTATCAAAGGTAGGCACTCAGGCTTTGGGGCACCTTTCATTTTCTTTTAGACGGTTTGACCTCTGTCCTGAAGATGAATGGGCGATGTTCTTCCCTTTGGCTTCATAAGGGATGCGATAAGCCATCAGTAAATTGGTGGGTTCGTTTTGTCTTTTTTCACGAAATTCGGTTGATAAAGAAAACTTAAATTTCTTCACAGATTGTGAGATGGTACGGGACAAGTACTTGGAATCTTAGCATAAAGCCAGAGAGTTCTTGGGCTAACCCTGAAAATTCGTAGAGTTACCTCTGGAAGGTACATAAAGAGCTTTTCAGTCTAGATTTGGGAGATTCCAAAGCCATAGAGGGCTTTGTACTGCACCGTACTCCTCTATTCACTAAATCCTTCCATCATTTACTG
Organism: Lepidium sativum; assembly: GCA_023374145.1. Lineage (NCBI taxonomy): Eukaryota > Viridiplantae > Streptophyta > Magnoliopsida > Brassicales > Brassicaceae > Lepidium > Lepidium sativum. The sequence continues at coordinate 24,975 of JAKUCM010006321.1, forward strand.
CAGGTTGGTAGGGAAGAGATCTGAAGGCGGTTTCCTTTGAGCATAAGGGGTTTAAACAAAAACAGGGTTACTAAAAGTGGATCAAAACTAGGTAGATATATGAGTGCTTTTTGGATATTTTGAAAATGTTGCGAGAAGGTATAAGAAGCCAAGTGGGTAGAGACCACCTCGGTTCTTGATTAGGTTCATGTTTAAATTTTGGTTTTCTAGATATATAGATTTATGACATATTTTGATATTTTGTCAGGTTCGGTTCATCTAATTCGATATTTTGGTTCTTTTCACTTAATACTTAATCGAGTATTTTTATTTTTTGATATGATTTGATTCGGTATAGATCGAGTTATTATATATAAAAATTCAAAATTAAAATAATACTAATAGAAAAATTCTAAAAACTAAAATTTGGTTCTTGATTTGGTTTCGGTTCGTCGTGTTCGAATTCATTATTTTGGATACATAGATTTTGGACCCATTTAGATAATTTGTCGGGTTCGATTCCTCTAATTTGAATCAATTACGGTTCGTGTTCCAAGCCTCTAAAACAATATTTTGAAAACCACATTTTAAAATATCAACACGGGTTCAAGAAACTAAAATAACATGATTTAAAAACAATTAAAACAATGTAATTCTG
>JAKUCM010006322.1:0-34926 GCA_023374145.1 Lepidium sativum
GATCTTAGAGCTGTTGGAGAAGATTTGGTGATCGGCCGGATATGGAAAGTCTTCAATGGAGAGGATTCGCCTAATCTTCTGCGTTCTGGAGCATGGGAAGACTCTCCTGGATGCTTCTGAATGTCTTAGAGTGTCTCCTGGTCGCCACACATAAGTTTTCAAGCTCTTAAGGGAAGTGGCTCCCGGACTTTCCTTATATAGTTTCGGTTTGGCCCTTCTTCTTGTAAAGCGGATATCTGGAGGATCCGTCGGGATTTTGATGCGTTCTTGGTCATATTGGATCCCTAAAAGGCCCAATAATAATCTCCAAGTTTTCCGGAGTGAAGGCTGCTCCTGAGCTGGTCTATGTTGCTCGAAAGTTGACGTTGTCGCGCATAAGGCCTTAGTTCAGAAGGTCCAACTTGTAAAATCCATAACTTTCGGCTCCAAGCTTGGTTTGGGCTGATTTAACCTCTAGTAGTTATATAATTAAGTCAGGAATCCATAGAAATAAACTCCATGTTATAATTCTCTTGGTAGCGTCTGGAGCCCCTTGATAAGTAAGCGTATGTCTTCCTGATCCTCTAGGGAAGGTTGTTGACGTGAACTCCTTGTTTGCTGCTCCGGTTCTTGAGTGCTTGGTGAGGCATTGAGTTTAAACAGCTGAAGCATGTCTAATAAGCTTGTCTCCCCTTTGTCTTTGACATGTTTCCCAAGGAAGGCCGATCTCCCCCTTTATCTTTGGAGTATTTAGCCTGAAACTCGACAACCGCGTCTAAGTCTTGTCCTGCATCTGATGGTCTTAGGATCCTACTATCGAGGATCCTATTATTCTCTCCTTCTTCAAAAGGTTTTGTCCTCAAAACTTAGTCACCTGCACGGAGAGAAATCAAGTTAGGTGTCATTCGGCTTTGAGAGTCTAGGATCTTACCTCGATTGTGACTTGTGGGAGAACGCGGTAATGGGTCTGGTGGATTTTCCTTTAGGGGTATATGGGATAGCATGCAGTCCACCTCCTTCTCTGACAGCTTGAGTGGAATTGAGTCTATAGCTCCATTGAAATGAACCAAAGTTCCTTCCGGTTTTGCATCCTTGGTGCGTATGTATTCTTCTTTGGTAATCACTTGTTGGTGGCTATCTGGTGGTTCCTCTTTGATTAGCAAAGTTTGTATGATGCTCTTTGACTCCTTCGTGGATCCTATACTTGTCTCAACATCCTTTGACAAAGGCAAATGCATTATACTAGAATTGGAAGGTATAAAATCCGAATTGTCTAGATTATTAGTTGGCTTATGTGAATCCATTTTCAGTTCTAGTGTTAAGATTTTAGTCTCTTGCCTAACTAGACATTTCACAGCCAAGTGACCTTTCTTATGACACCTATAACAAACCACATCTTTCAAATTTGAAGGTTTGAAGGACTTACCTTCCTCTAGTATGACTTGTAGTTTGTGTGATGGTGTATCTCTTATAGGAATTCTTGTGACAGCCTTGGGCACTTCTTCTTGTGGTTTTTCTGTTCCACCATTCAGGTTACCATGAAACTCAAGCCTACTCTCGGCTACGAAAGTCTCCGTCTGGTCGTTTGTGCATCCTTGGTACATGTCTCCACGTTCTTGGTACCTAAAACAAGATAGACCGGTGAGAAAAGACATATCAAAAGTACTAGGTACCTCAAGTGCTTCCAATGTGTTGGTTGCTGTCATTGTTGGCTGGGGCGGGAAGGTTGACTTCTTTTGGATGTGCGGCTTGGTATGTCGGGTTGAGACCTCACGGTTTTGGCCTCGATCAATGTGGGTGGCAGCTCCTTCTGTACGATTGTATGGATGATGTTGGTGGGCTACATGTACGTTGGTACATACGTCCGGCGTTCCACGTTCGATGTGTTCTAGTCGTGAATCGAGCTTGGCCAGCTGGGCTTGAATGTGTATGACCATTCTCGTGACGTTGGCTACTACTTTTGGTGTCACCATAGAATCTTGGATAATATGCTTTGTTTTACTCATGGATGTTGAAATTGGTGGGTGCTTCACGACTGGCTGTAAAGTCTTCTTTGAGTAATGTTTTGGAGGCAATTGGCGTGTGACATATTGCTCATAAAGAAACCCTTTAAGATTGCTCCATACTTTGGTTCTCTATAATATGCACTCCACTTTTTCTCTTGTTTCCACAACAATTGTGCTTTTCCCCGTAAGACGCTTATAGCTAAAGACATCTTTTCCTTCTCAAATACCTTATGTCTCCAAAAGTAATCCTCCATAGCGTCTTCCCACTGTAGATAATCTTCTTTTCCTGAAAATAATGGAAGATTAGAACCACAAGAATTAAAGTTATTACTTACACTGATATGTTGTCTAGGACGCCTTGTGTGGTTGGTATAGCTTTGCCCTCTAGGTGCTAAAACACCATGATTGTATGGCTTCACATCATGAATAAGAGGATTTTTGTAGTGACAAACTTTCACATCACGTTCAGGTTCATCCTCATAACTGAATTCAGTTTTAGTTTCATTTCTCCATGATTCGATTTGATGTGTGTTGTTGGTGTAGTCTTGGTGATTGTCTGGTGGCTCAGGTTCAAGCGTGACACCATATGGATCCTCTTCATATTCCGAATCATAGTTGTCATCATTCCATAGGTTTTCAAAATCCTCATTGTTGCTGGCTGAAGATTGATCATTTCTAAGACTCCAATTGGATTCATAGGAGTAACTCTCCTCATTCTCTTTATAGTATGCCATTGAGAGTACTTGCACAAATCAAAGACAAATAAAACAATTAAAGGATTAAAATTCTTGACAATTAAACACAAAAATGACAAGCAAGAACAATGATTATTATTATTTTTTTTTTTCAAAACAATGAAATAATCAAAAGAACAAAACAGAAACACAATTCGTTTTTGGTTTTCTTTTTAACAAATAAAATAGCAAAACTCTTCTAAAAATCAACACGACAATTTTTATGGATTTTATGGCTCTTAAAATAACAATAACAAAAAGAATTATATTTTTATGAGTTTTTATGGATTTTATAAAATTGAAACAAAACAGATGAAAACAACTTTTATGGATTTTTCGGTTTATAAGAAAGCAAAGACAAAACAAAATAGAATAGCAAAAATCTTCTAAAAATCAACACGACACTTTTTATGGGTTGGTTTTATGGCTTTTAAACTACCAATAACAAATGGAATTATATTTTTATGATTTTTTATGGATTTTATAAAATTGAAACAAAACAGATGAAAACAATTTTTATGGATTTTTTGGTTTATAAGAAAGCAAAGATAAAACAAAATAGAATAGCAAAAATCTTCTAAAAATCAACACGAAACTTTTTATGGGTTTTATGGCTTTTAAACTAACAATAACAAAAGGAATTATATTTTTATGAGTTTTTATGGATTTTATAAAATTGAAACAAAACAGATGAAAACAACTTTTATGGATTTTTCGGTTTATAAGAAAGCAAAGACAATACAAAATAGAAATGTAAAAGATAAAGTTGGATGAACACAACCTGGGTAGGAGCTTTTGGGCTCTGATACAAGATGATAGGAGCCTCGGTGGTTAGATCCCGGATATGAATTCAACGGCTCGACCTTGGTGAGTCCAAACCGATGAAAACTAGTTTTTGGCGGAATTGCGTGAATGAGAACCACAAAGGAGGGTTATTATTCCTCTGATAATCTCGGATCTTTCAAGTTGGAATCCTCACAAGCTTGACTCGTCTCTCGTTCTTGAATCCTCAAAAGAAAGAGAAGACGGCTAAGTATTCTAACAAAGAGAATATCATCATTCAAGTGTTTTTACGTCTTTTTAAGTCTGCAAAATACAAAGGAAGGCTTGAGCTTATATAGGCTCAATGTACAGCGGTAATATGCTTAAATAGGAAGGAAATATCACATAATTAAGTCTCCAACGGACAAGTGATGAGGACCATTGATCTTAGAGCTGTTGGAGAAGATTTGGTGATCGGCCGGATATGGAAAGTCTTCAATGGAGAGGATTCGCCTAATCTTCTGCGTTCTGGAGCATGGGAAGACTCTCCTGGATGCTTCTGAATGTCTTAGAGTGTCTCCTGGTCGCCACACATAAGTTTTCAAGCTCTTAAGGGAAGTGGCTCCCGGACTTTCCTTAAACAGTTTTGGTTTGGCCCTTCTACTTGTAAAGCGGATATCTGGAGGATCCGTCGGGATTTTGATGCGTTCTTGGTCATATTGGATCCCTAAAAGGCCCAATAATAATCTCCAAGTGGTCCGGAGTGAAGGCTGCTCCTGAGCTGGTCTATGTTGCTCGAAAGTTGACGTTGTCGCGCATAAGGCCTTAGTTCAGAAGGTCCAACTTGTAAAATCCATAACTTTCGGCTCCAAGCTTGGTTTGGGCTGATTTAACCTCTAGTAGTTATATAATTAAGTCAGGAATCCATAGAAATAAACTCCATGTTATAATTCTCTTGGTAGCGTCTGGAGCCCCTTGATAAGTAAGCGTATGTCTTCCTGATCCTCTAGGGAAGGTTGTTGACGTGAACTCCTTGTTTGCTGCTCCGGTTCTTGAGTGCTTGGTGAGGCATTGAGTTTAAACAGCTGAAGCATATCTAATAAGCTTGTCTCCCCTTTGTCTTTGACATGTTTCCCAAGGAAGGCCGTCTCCCCTTTATCTTTGGAGTATTTAGCCTGAAACTCGACAACCGCGTCTAAGTCTTGTCCTGCATCTGATGGTCTTAGGATCCTACTATCGAGGATCCTATTATTCTCTCCTTCTTCAAAAGGTTTTGTCCTCAAAACTTAGTCACCTGCACGGAGAGAAATCAAGTTAGGTGTCATTCAGCTTTGAGAGTCTAGGATCTTACCTCGATTGTGACTTGTGGGAGAACGCGGTAATGGGTCTGGTGGATTTTCCTTTAGGGGTATATGGGATAGCATGCAGTCCACCTCCTTCTCTGACAGCTTGAGTGGAATTGAGTCTATAGCTCCATTGAAATGAACCAAAGTTCCTTCCGGTTTTGCATCCTTGGTGCGTATGTATTCTTCTTTGGTAATCACTTGTTGGTGGCTATCTGGTGGTTCCTCTTTGATTAGCAAAGTTTGTATGATGCTCTTTGACTCCTTCGTGGATCCTATACTTGTCTCAACATCCTTTGACAAAGGCAAATGCTTTATACTAGAATTGGAAGGTATAAAATCCGAATTGTCTAGATTATTAGTTGGCTTATGTGAATCCATTTTCAGTTCTAGTGTTAAGATTTTAGTCTCTTGCCTAACTAGACATTTCACAGCCAAGTGACCTTTCTTATGACACCTATAACAAACCACATCTTTCAAATTTGAAGGTTTGAAGGACTTACCTTCCTCTAGTATGACTTGTAGTTTGTGTGATGGTGTATCTCTTATAGGAATTCTTGTGACAGCCTTGGGCACTTCTTCTTGTGGTTTTTCTGTTCCACCATTCAGGTTACCATGAAACTCAAGCCTACTCTCGGCTACGAAAGTCTCCGTCTGGTCGTTTGTGCATCCTTGGTACATGTCTCCACGTTCTTGGTACCTAAAACAAGATAGACCGGTGGGAAAAGACATATCAAAAGTACTAGGTACCTCAAGTGCTTCCAATGTGTTGGTTGCTGTCATTGTTGGCTGGGGCGGGAAGGTTGACTTCTTTTGGATGTGCGGCTTGGTATGTCGGGTTGAGACCTCACGGTTTTGGCCTCGATCAATGTGGGTGGCAGCTCCTTCTGTACGATTGTATGGATGATGTTGGTGGGCTACATGTACGTTGGTACATACGTCCGGCGTTCCACGTTCGATGTGTTCTAGTCGTGAATCGAGCTTGGCCAGCTGGGCTTGAATGTGTATGACCATTCTCGTGACGTTGGCTACTACTTTTGGTGTCACCATAGAATCTTGGATAATATGCTTTGTTTTACTCATGGATGTTGAAATTGGTGGGTGCTTCACGACTGGCTGTAAAGTCTTCTTTGAGTAATGTTTTGGAGGCAATTGGCGTGTGACATATTGCTCATAAAGAAACCCTTTAAGATTGCTCCAAGTGTACTTTGGTTCTCTATAATATGCACTACACTTTTTCTCTTGTTTCCACAACAATTGTGCTTTTCCCCGTAAGACGCTTATAGCTAAAGACATCTTTTCCTTCTCAAATACCTTATGTCTCCAAAAGTAATCCTCCATAGCGTCTTCCCACTGTAGATAATCTTCTTTTCCTGAAAATAATGGAAGATTAGAACCACAAGAATTAAAGTTATTACTTACACCGATATGTTGTCTAGGACGCCTTGTGTGGTTGGTATAGCTTTGCCCTCTAGGTGCTAAAACACCATGATTGTATGGCTTCACATCATGAATAAGAGGATTTTTGTAGTGACAAACTTTCACATCACGTTCAGGTTCATCCTCATAACTGAATTCAGTTTTAGTTTCATTGCTCCATGATTCGATTTGATGTGTGTTGTTGGTGTAGTCTTGGTGATTGTCTGGTGGCTCAGGTTCAAGCGTGACACCATATGGATCCTCTTCATATTCCGAATCATAGTTGTCATCATTCCATAGGTTTTCAAAATCCTCATTGTTGCTGGCTGAAGATTGATCATTTCTAAGACTCCAATTGGATTCATAGGAGTAACTCTCCTCATTCTCTTTATAGTATGCCATTGAGAGTACTTGCACAAATCAAAGACAAATAAAACAATTAAAGGATTAAAATTCTTGACAATTAAACACAAAAATGACAAGCAAGAACAATGATTATTATTATTTTTTTTTTTCAAAACAATGAAATAATCAAAAGAACAAAACAGAAACACAATTCGTTTTTGGTTTTCTTTTTAACAAATAAAATAGCAAAACTCTTCTAAAAATCAACACGACAATTTTTATGGATTTTATGGCTCTTAAAATAACAATAACAAAAAGAATTATATTTTTATGAGTTTTTATGGATTTTATAAAATTGAAACAAAACAGATGAAAACAACTTTTATGGATTTTTCGGTTTATAAGAAAGCAAAGACAAAACAAAATAGAATAGCAAAAATCTTCTAAAAATCAACACGACACTTTTTATGGGTTTTATGGCTTTTAAACTACCAATAACAAATGGAATTATATTTTTATGATTTTTTATGGATTTTATAAAATTGAAACAAAACAGATGAAAACAATTTTTATGGATTTTTTGGTTTATAAGAAAGATAAGATAAAACAAAATAGAATAGCAAAAATCTTCTAAAAATCAACACGAAACTTTTTATGGGTTTTATGGCTTTTAAAATAACAATAACAAAAGGAATTATAATTTTATGAGTTTTTATGGATTTTATAAAATTGAAACAAAACAGATGAAAACAACTTTTATGGATTTTTCGGTTTATAAGAAAGCAAAGACAATACAAAATAGAAATGTAAAAGATAAAGTTGGATGAACACAACCTGGGTAGGAGCTTTTGGGCTCTGATACAAGATGATAGGAGCCTCGGTGGTTAGATCCCGGATATGAATTCAACGGCTCGACCTTGGTGAGTCCAAACCGATGAAAACTAGTTTTTGGCGGAATTGCGTGAATGAGAACCACAAAGGAGGGTTATTATTCCTCTGATAATCTCGGATCTTTCAAGTTGGAATCCTCACAAGCTTGACTCGTCTCTCGTTCTTGAATCCTCAAAAGAAAGAGAAGACGGCTAAGTATTCTAACAAAGAGAATATCATCATTCAAGTGTTTTTACGTCTTTTTAAGTCTGCAAAATACAAAGGAAGGCTTGAGCTTATATAGGCTCAATGTACAGCGGTAATATGCTTAAATAGGAAGGAAATATCACATAATTAAGTCTCCAACGGACAAGTGATGAGGACCATTGATCTTAGAGCTGTTGGAGAAGATTTAGTGATCGGCCGGATATGGAAAGTCTTCAATGGAGAGGATTCGCCTAATCTTCTGCGTTCTGGAGCATGGGAAGACTCTCCTGGATGCTTCTGAATGTCTTAGAGTGTCTCCTGGTCGCCACACATAAGTTTTCAAGCTCTTAAGGGAAGTGGCTCCCGGACTTTCCTTATATAGTTTCGGTTTGGCCCTTCTTCTTGTAAAGCGGATATCTGGAGGATCCGTCGGGATTTTGATGCGTTCTTGGTCATATTGGATCCCTAAAAGGCCCAATAATAATCTCCAAGTTTTCCGGAGTGAAGGCTGCTCCTGAGCTGGTCTATGTTGCTCGAAAGTTGACGTTGTCGCGCATAAGGCCTTAGTTCAGAAGGTCCAACTTGTAAAATCCATAACTTTCGGCTCCAAGCTTGGTTTGGGCTGATTTAACCTCTAGTAGTTATATAATTAAGTCTGGAATCCATAGAAATAAACTCCATGTTATAATTCTCTTGGTAGCGTCTGGAGCCCCTTGATAAGTAAGCGTATGTCTTCCTGATCCTCTAGGGAAGGTTGTTGACGTGAACTCCTTGTTTGCTGCTCCGGTTCTTGAGTGCTGGGTGAGGCATTGAGTTTAAACAGCTGAAGCATGTCTAATAAGCTTGTCTCCCCTTTGTCTTTGACATGTTTCCCAAGGAAGGCCGTCTCCCCTTTATCTTTGGAGTATTTAGCCTGAAACTCGACAACCGCGTCTAAGTCTTGTCCTGCATCTGATGGTCTTAGGATCCTACTATCGAGGATCCTATTAACATGGGCTCAGGTTCGAGCAGCGTTTCTTGATCAGTTCTACACGAAATCCAAGACTGTAACTCTCAGGAGTAAGATTTCATCGTTTCAGCAATGATCTGGGGAATCTCTGAATGAAGCAAGGGAACGTTTCAAGGAGTATCAGCGAGATTGTCCACACCATGGGTACTCGGATGAGCAGCATCTCAACACTTTCTACAGTGGAATCGAGTTGGAGTACAAGAATTCCCAAAATGCTGCCAGCAATGGAGACTTTATGACCAACACTAGGGATGAAGCCTTCAATCTGATTGATAACCTAGCTGCAAGTTCTGGTAGTCATTGTCCAGAATATGATCGTACTAGGAAGGTAAACAGTGTTGAAATTCAATGGATTTATGACATTGCTGAGAAGTTGGATATCCTGATCCAAGCAAATCAGGGTAATCAGAGGAGTGTGAGTCAGGTTGACGACAACAGAGAAGTGGCTCAGGATCAAGATGATTCGGCTGATTCTGAAGGCCAAAGGGAGGTCGACTATGTTAAGTGGCAGAACAAGGAACAAAACCCGAATTACCTTTCCTACAGGAGCACTAACGTCGAGAACCCTCGGGATGTTAGTTTTCCAGCACTCACACTGTCTCAAGGGTCACATTTTCAGGGGAAGTCATTCATCCAGAACTCAGGTCAGAGATGGAATAATCATAAGCTGTTTGTTCCGAATGTAGGAGGAAGTAACTGGCAAAGGCCGTATAAGCCTTATGTACCACCGCTAATGCAGCAACAACATCCAGCAGCACCTTCAGGAACGTCAAACGAAGAGATTAAGGCCTTGATTCAGCAACTTGCTGTTGAGCAACAAAAGACTACCAGGGAGCTTAATGGTAAGATGGAAAACATCTACAATGACCTGAATGGGAAGTTTGAGTCAGTTTCCGTGCACATCAAGAAGCTAGACACCCAAGTTGCTCAGACTGATGAAGCTATTAGACGTCCCCAAGAAGCTTTACCTGGAAAGGTTGAGAAGAACTCCAGGGAATCATGCAATGTGGTAAATTCTGAAATAGGTAGTTAAGTTGAGAATAAGTATAACCCTTCTGTTTCATACCCTAAGGAGCTTGAGAAGATAGAAGATCAAGGAGAGTTCATTGTACCTTTCCGGGTTGGACAGCTAGTTTTCAGCGATGCCTTGTGTGATTCTGAAGCTAGAATCAATGTTATCTCTTTGGAGACTATTGAGAAACTTGGTATTGAGCTGATGCAGGAATATCACTCATCTGTTTCGTTTGTGGATGCATCTTCCAAGGTACCTAGAGGAAGACTTGTTGACTTCACTCTTTTGGTTGGGAATTGCAAGATCCCTACAGACTTTACGGTTGTTGAAATGGCAAGAGAATGAGCTGTTCCGATCTTGTTGGGAAGGCCATTCCTCAACACAGCTGTGGCTAAGTTAGACTTCCTAAGTCAGAGAGTCGTGTTGCAGAACGTGGACACGGATGTTTCATATTCTATTCGCGCTTCATCTAGTCGTTTATGTGGGATGATTCGAGATGATGAAGAAGATAGTGAGTGTGATGAGGAGTATGATTTATTCCGTGAACATGAGAGGAACTCAGCTGAACTTCAAGACACTTGTATCATTTATCGTCTCGACAAATTCTGAAATTATGACGTTAAAGGTTTTGTTATCAAATTTTTTGCAGGTAGTCCCGACTTTGATAGTTGTGGAGTCTACACGGTCAAAGTATAGGCCGCGATGGAACTGTTGCATTACTGGATGCTTCGGGAAAGACAATACATAAGAAGGATAAACATATGAAGAAGTTCATAATAGCGGAAATCAGTGTCCGAGGAGTGAGCAAACCTCACTCAAGCAGTTCCGCCATCTGAATGGCGTCTGAGTCAAGCTAATGACTATAAAAAAGCACTGAGTGGGAGGCAACCCAGTGTTAGGTAGTTTGTTTTTCGTTTTTCTTTTTTGTTTGATTTCGTTTTTGTTTTTGTGTTTTTGAGTTTTTGTTCAAAGTAGGAAGCTGTCAAGGCAACGATCGATCGATCCACCCAATGATCGATCGATCAACACATATCGTAGGTTTACGTACGACCGAGAGCACGACCGAGCACTAAGGGACGATCAGGGAAGAAGACCGCAAGATCTGTTGCCCGACTAAACAAGCATAGCCCGACCGGACGAGCAATGCCCGACTAATTGAGCAAGAAGATCGCACGATCCATAGCATGTCATGAAAAATATGGATCGATCGAGCAGGAAAATCGCACGATCCAGAGCACGACATAAAAAAGGTAGATCGATCGAGTCATTTAAGAAGAACTTGCGCCCGATCCATTGCCCGACCGAGTAGGTAAGGATCGATCGTTCTATGCTAGCAAGAGCACAGATCGATCGATCAACTTAAGGATCGATCGATCCTTGAACCAGGTTCGTCTTCTTAAACGTGCAGAACAGTTACAATTCACGAAACCTCATTTGCGAAAATTTTAAAAACTTGATTTCTCTCTCGTTTTTCACCTGTTTTTGACGATTCAAAAGGCTAATCAGCTTAGAATTTCATCTTCTATCTGATTATGTGGTCAATAACTCCGATTAGCAAATATATGTTCTCTAAATTCAAATTTTTGTTCGATTTTGGAGGTTTAAATTGGGTAAAAAGGGAACTTGCTTTCTTGTTGATTTTCATCAATTAACTGATGCATGTGCCTCATTCTTACATGGAGTTGACCCCCTCTTGCCGTGGTCGAGACCGGAACAAACGTACTTTGTGGATAATGTTGCTAACAGGGATGCCCCCTCCCTTGTCAGAACTACGACAACATACAAAGATAGAAAGGATGGAGATGGTTGGAAGTGCTTTCATGAAAGCTTCTAAGATCAACTCTTGACAAACACGTTGATCCCGACGAAGTTCCTTTGCCGTGAGAAACTGCATAGGATGGGGATTCTAGAAGATGTTGTTCAGCTATTGGATAATCTTGGTATGACCAAGTTATGCTTTGATGCTTATCCACTGTATCTGGAGGTCGTCATGCAATTCTTGGCGAGATGTGATCTACATGCGTGCGCAGATCCCCACAGTCCAGTTTATGCACAGTACCTCACGTACTTGTATAGAGGAGCTCTCTACACGATCACCATTCAGTAGCTGTGCCAGATTTACGGTTTTGATGGGTATGGATTTGGACAGAAACCATCAAAGAACTCTCCTCCGAAGAATGCACTGTGGTATTTGTTGTCTGGTGACGGGAATCAGGGTAAAGCTTCAAAACTCACTCATATCAGGAATCTTGCTATTAGGATAGTCGTTAAAAACATCGGGTCGACAATTCTGGCAAAGGGGGAGTCAGGCAGTGTAACCAAATCTCAGCTGGAGTACTTGCACGACACCATCTCTCCTCTGGTACCAGATCTTTACCAGGATCCTACTCTCGCTGCAGGTCCTCCTTTGAACATCAACTGGGGGTATCTCTTTGCCAATGAGCTGATCAAGCGCAGATACAGAGGTGTCCCGAGGAAGGGAGTGGTTGAGCCAATTGGTAATCTCCTGACGCTGATCTTCATGTTGCATGGGTTAGATCTCGGGCAGACAGAGGTTGTGTAGAGGATCGATTTGATCGATACAACTGCTTTGGCCAGATTTGGGTACTTTTTGGAGAAGAAGCAGTGGACTTTCTTCGATGACACGCCACAGATGATGTATGTCACCCTCCCAGCTCCTCACATCACTTCAGTTAGCTGTAGAGAGAACGTGGAGTTCCGGCATGATTTGTCGCATCCTGAGATCTCTGGTAAGCTCAAGGAGAAGGAAGCCGCACCACGTGCCCGATCTAGGAGACCTCAAGCTTCCACTTCTACTCAGTTCGTACCTCCAGCTTTAGCTACTCAACCTTATGGGTTTCTGCTTCCCGATTTTCCTGAGGAGGAACTCGGATTGCCTCATTACTCGCCGGATTTCACGGATCAGCAGTTTAGAGAGTGGCAAGTCGAGAATGAGAGGAGGAAGAGATCGATTTAGCGGACCATCTATAATGCTTTGAGGAGGATCCTAGCGTCTCTTTGTATAAGTGGACCAGGCGACCGCTACAGCCATAGCCTTCAGTAGTTTCTTAGCTACTTCCGACTTTTGTTTCAGTTTATTTTCATTTTATTTAAGACAAATTCGTTTTGCTTCTTATGCACTTTTTTATGTCTTCCTTTTGATTTATTTTCACACTGGGACGGTGTAAAGTATGTCTGGGGGAGAACACTTATTGACTAACGCATTTTTCTGTTTTGTTTCTTTTGCATTATAGATTTTTCATACTATTTCTTTCTTTTATTTCTGTATTTTTGAGCTTTTAAGACTGACATCAGACTACTTGATTTTTGATTTTCTCAGCATTATCCTAGATTGTTATGTTTGCTAAGTCTGGGGGAAGGACAAGGTGGTCTCGATTTTGATCGGTCATATTCTTGTGATCACTTTGGACTTGATGTGCAGGATCTTGAGAGAGTCATTTGTCTGATGAGATGTGATCTTCCTATAGTCTTTCTTTCTTTGCTTGGGGATAAGCAAGAAGTTAAGTCTGGGGGAATTGATGTTCCTCATATTTTGTCGGTTTTGAGCTAGAAACTCACCACCATTGTCAGAGAAAAAAAATACCAATACTCATTTGAAATTTTATTTTCTACCAATGATTTGAACGTCGTGAATGTGCTTTTGACATCAATAATTTTCTTCAACATAAACAACCATGTGAAACGTGTGTAGTGATTCACTAGAACAATATAGTACTTGAACCTGTTTATTGATAATGGTGGAAATGTCCATACGTTTGTAAAAATATACTCAAGAGGCCTTTGGGAAGTAATAGTCGAATGAGTAAAGGGTAATTTATGACTCTTATTAATCAATCAATCCAAACACGACATTGTTTGCGAAGAAGTCATTATTGAAATTGAAAATCTTAAACAAAGCTCTCATAATATAGATGCAGACAAATGACTAATTCTCGAATGCCATATATAAACTCATTTTAGGACTAGAGGTGGACAACAATGCGGACAACAATGCAAGTGCTTTTTAAAGTAAATTCTTAGCTTTGCCTTGTGATGTTCCACATATTTTATCGGTTTTGAGCTCATTATTACAGTTATATTTGGGAAATTCTTCTATGTTTTATTGAGATTTCAAGTAAAAAATGTTCAGAGTTGGAATCATGTTTGAAGGTGGTCTTTGGAGAAGTTTGAAGCATTTTCTAGTATTCTCCACCAAAGGAAGGACCGATCGATCTACACAAGGATCGATCGATCAATTCTCTAACAAGGATTATGCGCACGATCTGAAGAACGACTTGGTTTCTGAGAGATCGACTCAACATCCAAAGATCGATTGATCAACCAAGGATCGATCGATCGCTGCCTTTCGAAGAAACCTAATTTCACAATTTTTCAGCTCTTGTTTTGGGCCATATAAATACTATTTCCTATTTTATTTTGACAACCACTTTTTGGAGAGTCGAAAACAGTAGTTTAAGATTTTTTAAGCTAGGAAGAAGATCTTTTGGTACTTGAGAATAATTTTTGAATCCTTTTTCTCTTTAATGCAATTTCAGTTTCAGTTCATCATGATTTGCCTAATTCATTGTTCTATGTCTGAGTAGATCTTAGATGAATTTAGGGATTCTAGGGTTTTAGAATTCACTGTTGGGGGAAAATAGAATGGATGAATAGATGATTCTCCTTTTAATACTTGAGTTTAATGCATAGATTAGCCTGATCACCTAATCGATGATTTTAGGTTGTTAACTTTCTAGAAGATTGTTAAGAATTAGAACTAGATTAGAAGAGCAATTCCTTCACTACCGACGAGTGTTGATGCTAGGTTGGTTTGTGGGTAATTGAACCTAAGCAATAAAGTCTACTTGTAATCTGAAACCAATGAGAGTTAGGACCTTTAGGTTATTGATAGAGGGGTAGATTCAATGAGAGTTGGTTTACCTTTATTTATGTTCAAGCCGAGAATAAGATCAGATTAGTTCCTGAATAGTTTCCCTGACAAGAATTCTAACTCCTGAATGAATACCCGACATCCGATTGCTTTAGTTATTTGATTTCATTCACGTTCAATTTATTAGAATTCAGTTCTCTAATTTCGATTGATATAGCTTGTGATTTAATAGAATTTGAGAGTGTAATCTGGTTCTCTGAAGAATTCGATCCCTAAGTACTATTACGTTTGTTGTGCACTTACAGTAGGATATATGGTTAAAACTCGTGTTATCACCTTGGAGTAACGAGACATCTGAGTGTAGATCCTTCACTTAAAATGAAGCAGAAAAGAATTCGATAGAGACTTTGTTAGTGTTGAACAACCGATAGATAGAGAATAAAGTCTTCTGGATATTTGGAACACAAAGAATACCATCAAGTGTAATGGAACAAGAGGGAAAAGTGAATTATTTAAAACTCTTATCTGTGATGGAGAGATTTTTTCAATCATCAACTTGCATGTCACTGTGTCCATCGTAGGTCTGATGCAAGGAGAGTTTGTTTAGATCCGACGTCATGTAATGAGTGGCTCTGGAGTCAAACTGCCAGTTCATATTGTTGGACTGTGTAGTTTCACGAAGTTTGCTCTTGGCATTCCATGGTATTGAGTTATTCGAAGACTACAGACTCTAACATTTTCTCGTATATGGCCAAGGTTGACGACCATCATTACAAGATTGCCAATTGGTATTGGTTTGTTGATCCTTACACCTACCGTTTTTGGGACGTGAGGAGCTATTTTGATTGTTATACTTGTGCACACTGGATGGTGAGTTGTTGTAGTTCTGGTTTTAGTTACCGTTTTAACATTGCTGAGTGTTGTTCGCAAAGATGGAGAGGGTGGAATTGGTTTTGGCAGAACAAACAAGCTTGGCTTCATGATTAAGAAGCATTTTGTGAATCTCAGCAAACTCAAAATTTATAGAAGCGGGGACGGCATGGGTATGTAATATATATATATATATATATATATATATATATATATATATATATATATATATATATATATAAGTCTCATAAAATATAAAAATAGTTAAAATCATACATAAATTTCAACTAAATAAAAGATAAAAGTAATCAATTGTCTTGAATCAACTCATTTTCCGAATCCGGTTCATCTAATGTGAGACCATCCAACTCCAAAAATCATACACCTTCCATGGAATCAAAGCAATCTCCACCGACATCCCACATCTTGGTATTATCATCATTGGAATTCTTTGATAAAAGACGAAGATTGTGGTGGATGTAAACCAAATCCTGAGCACGACTTGGATTCAACTTGTTTCTCCTTAGTAAGTGAATGAATGAATAAGTACTCCACAAGTCAAAAAAATACAGTTTTTTTTTTTACATGTATTAGGGATCTTCTTTTAAAATACATGTTTATAAATTTAATAATAAAACAGAGCTTTTAACATAGTAATGAATAATTGAAACAGAGCTTTTCGTTAACTAATCTAAAACTAAACGATCACCCCTGTGAAATCACGACGTCACAATGACGCAACGTTGAAGACGAAGACATCGAGAAGTCAGAATTGGAGAAGGTGGAAGAACACGTCGAATTGTATTTATTTTTTTCTTTAGGATTCTTAAAATACACATGATACATCTCAAAAACGTCCCCATCTTTAGACCAGACCGTTCCCTGAAACCACTCAACGTCCCCAATTTTGAGAACGGGATGGAGACGTTCTCAAACTGTCCCAAAACGTAAGACGTGACGAAACAGCCCGTCCCCGTGCTTCTTAGATGGAAGGTGACATCTCTTCATTCAATTTGATTGACAACAGATCTGTATTCTTCCGGTAACCCATCAAGAATGATTTCAATAGCATCTTCATGCTCGTATGGTTTGCCAAGAATGGCAAGATGATCAAGTCGAGACTTGATACCCTGGATGTATTCATGAATCATCTTTGTTCCTTTAGTGACATGCTTGAGTTGTCTCAATTACTTGATGTGACCACGATCATACGTGTTGGTTAAGGTATTCCAGATCTGATCCGAAATAGTACAGCGAGAGACAAGAGGCTGTAGGGATATTGAGATCGAACCAAAATGATGAGGTTGTCCTGACGGTTCTATTTGTTCTAGCCAGTGTTGGTAGTGGTTGTGTTGTTAACAACGAGTGTGGGAGAAGGAATGGGTCTGGTCTCATCAAGGGGATTAACCAGACCATAACCGTTGAGAAAGGACCTAACTTGGAGGCTCCATTAATTTGCACTAGTCAATTTGCTTACGTATCTCATGTTGATGCTCAACACTGAGTTTGTAGTGACAGGAATGACTTATATGGCATTAATGGCGCCCATTAGAAGAGGTAGGCAACAAGAAAATAAAAAGTTTTAGGAGCGATAAGCTCTGATATCAAATAGAAATGTTTGAAAGTGATGATTCATTGATTTGAGGTTACAATACATTTATACAGTAAAAACAGAGATAATATAAGAACTAATTATGTTAATCCTAAAGAGAATAAACCAAATATATTCTTTACATACATGTCTAAATAAGTGTTTAACCATAAAAAGATAATTTCCACACTACACTAAAAAAAAGAAATAGCAAATAAACTTAGAAGAGTGAAGTGAGTTTGCTCTAAGTGCATATGTTAAGTCCACTAAAAACATACACTATTACACAATTAAAAATTGAGTTTTACTGCTTATGAAAATTTTGATTAATCGACCTAACAAATTGTGGTCCAATGACCAAAAAAACTTACAAGACAACATTTTATCCAAAGTTTTGCGTGGAAGAAAAATCATTTGCTCTCCTAATATGTAACAGCAACTATAGCAACAAAATTTCCCGTCCTAAAATCAATAATAGTCAAAGACCTGCAGAAAGTTTCAAAACATATAAAAATGTATCAATACTTATTAGAACCTTTTTAAAGTGAATGAAAAAAAAAATATATTTAATACATTTCATTCGTTTGAAAATGATTGATTTAAAGAATACTTAGAATTATAATACAACAAATATGTGGTGTAGCAAATCTTAATGCGTCAAAATGTATATATAGATATACTAATGTTAAGATGAAAAAGGATATACATTAAATATTCCATATAAATCTAGTTAAAATTTTGAATAAAATTTAGAAATAGAATTATATATGATTTTGCCATATATAATTCGTTTGACCTAGCCGTCCTCTCCCTACGGGATCCCCAAACGAAAGCGAAGAAGAGACATGTGCAAAGACCACAAACCGTTGCAGGAGATTCCATTTGAACTCCAGATTGAGATTCTCATGAGACTGTCTGTTAAACCATAGGATCGTTAATCTGTTCCCGATGTTTCACCGACCGTTTCTTACAGGTTTTATAATCGCCGCTGTGTGTATACATGTGGTTGGGCTACGAAAACAAGAAAGTATTACTCTCATCATCATCTTCTCCTGACTCATATTTAACAATCCCAACGATGGAAGGCTTTTTCATCTCTCACATTTATCGGGGTTTGATGTGCCTCGTTAACGGACCAAGTGCACATATATCCAACACTAGCACAAGGCAACTTGTCGCCTTACGCGACATAGAGGAATCCAAACTCGTAGCTGAAGATCACAAGAGGAAGACGATCATGTACCATATCGGTCAAGATCCCGTTCATAATCAATATAAAGTGGTTTGCACTGTTTTAGTACTTTCAGTAGTTGACAAGACAGAGATTTGGGTCTTTAGATGATGCTAGTCGATGGAGGAAAATTTCAATCCCATTTCAACCACATTATCCTCTAGGACAAGGTTTGATTATCAATGGACATATATATTACGTCACCTGGGTTCACTCGCATCCTCTTGCGCTTGTGAGTTTCACTATTAGTTCTTAAGAAATCAGTATCTTTCAAGAACCTGAATCTCAAGTCTTCAGTAGCCATATTTGGCATGCTGATCTTATAGAATACGGTGGAAGAGTAGCTCATTTAGACGATAATGATCTTGATGACAAAGGTGTGGTGAAACTATGGGTTATTGGAGATAAAGAGAAAAAAAGTTGGTCGAGGAAGACTTTGGTGCTGCATCCTTGTCACAGACATATAATCAATAGCAACCATTTGGGGTTACAAGGTACGACTCGAAATGGTGAGGTTATCTTCATACTTTGAAGAAAGCCTATCGCTAAATCTCAAAATAAAACTCTTCTCTATGTTTTCTTTCACTACAAGAATGGGAAGGCCAATCTGACGGTAGAAACCGTCAATAGTGGTAGGAAAAAGGTCATTTCCGACCGCTATTGACAGCATAGGGGTTGTAGGTTTGAGATGGTCGGAAAGCAAAATTGTGTCAAAAACAGTTGGTAATTTCCTACTACAAAAATGCTGTCAGTAATGGTCGGTTTGCTGTGGTCGGTTATGGTCGGAAAATCCTTTCGAAAGAAGTCAGTAATTTCCTACTACAATGCCTCCGTCAGTAATGGTCAGTTTGGCGCGGTCGGTTAAGGTCGGAAAATCCGGTTGATAGAGGTCGGTATGGGCCGTCAGTAGCCGTTGGTCCAAACCGACCACTTCCGACCACCGTAAAGGGCCGTCGATTACGGTCGGACTGGAGTGTAGTCGGTAGATGTCGGTTGTTTCCGACCACTACCGACCGACTACCCTCGAATGTTATTTTTCACGCGTTTTTAAGTAACGTTTAACTATAAATTTTTAACTTTAAAAATTTAAAATTAAATCCGAAATTATAAATTTTAAAAAGTAGTAATAATTAAAAAAATATTTACAAAATCCGAAAATGTTAGTACGAAAAACGAAATATGAACACGATTGTTTTTATAATGTCAAACTAGTTCCCTGGAGGAGAATCTGAAAGAGAATTCCCCAGGGCCGAGAAACTCTGGAAAATAGCTTGGAATTTAGCTAGTTCGGCCATCTGTTCCTTCTGCATCCTCTCAAAGTCCTGGAATCTGGCATTGTTTCTGCAAGCTGACGCTCCATGACTTCCTGCTTTTCTCGTAGCTGAGTCAGCTCTTCCCGCTCTTTCTATGATAAATGGCTTTGCGGGACACACGTAGAGAAGCTGTCAGAGGTAACCAAGTTTCCAAGGCCGAAGGGACGACCCTTAGTACGAGGAGTAGACTGAAAAAAAATTATTTGATTACGAAGTAAAAAGAATTAAAATATGAAATTTTATTAAATATTTAAAATACCTCAATAACGAGTTGGTCTATTTCTTCTCGGGTCAATTGAGAAGAGCTTCCTTCACCTGCTTGACTGTGCTGGGTGAGGATGTCGTCCCGCTTTCGCCTGACTTTCACGAGGACGTCGAGGACCTTCTTGTCCTCCACCACATTTGTCTTCTTGTTAGTGTGGGTATCCTCCATGATTAAGAACAAATCAGGTTCTTCGCCAAATTGTGAAGCCTTAGTAAAAATATTAGTATAAATATTAGTAAAAATAAATAAAGGTTGTAAGTATAAAAAATGAAATAACAGTAGACGTACCAAAATGCCGATCGTTGCTCATAAGTCTGAGCACCGTTGTTGTGGGTAGCGATGCCAAATCCTCCGCGATCGCTCCTCCGATTGGTAGTGTTCCTAGTCGCCACCTTTTGGGTTTCCTCGCGCTCCCAGTACACGATAAACTCTCTAAAGCGTTCTGGATTGCAATGTATAGGAACCTCGCCTTTGCCGCCTTTCCAGAACTTTTTCCACTCGTGTATATTGTTCTTGTACGAGGTGCTACACTGCTTTTCAAACTCCTCTCGGACACGGGGAGTCAACGCAACTTCCCAATTGTAGTCTTGCTACAAAAAACAATAATATGAATAATTAAAAAGAATTAATATAATTAAAAAATTTTAAATGCAAGAGAATGTATATACACATTACCGTGAACTGTTTGAACCAACTCTCCTTCAATGCTTACGGGAAATCCTGGTATTTAAGATACGCAAAGGGAAGCTGATGATAGATCATCCGCAAAATCGATTTTCTAATCCCCTTGTCGTACTGAAACCTACAAAAAAATATAAAATATTTGGCTATTGTAAAAATAAATGGAATTAAATATAAAAGTTAATTACAAACTTACCATTTATAAAAAATTACAATTGATTTATAAAAAATTACGATTATTTTTTAAAAAATTATGATAGATTTTTAAATAAATTACGATTGATTTAGAAAAAATTTCAATTGATTTATAAAACAATTACGATTGAGTTATTGAACAATTACAATTGCTTTTTTTTTAAAAATTACAATTTGGTAATAAAAAATTCGCACAAATCCGCCAAACCACCGCAACAAAGGCTCACCACCGAAAAACATAATGAATTGATAAAAAAATTACAAATTAAAACATAATCACCAAGAACATCAACCTTACTCTTCAACAAATTTTTCAAAATCAACTAAATCAAAGATCATGACAAGCTAACTAGTCTATTTCCAAATTTAAGACATAATCTACATGAGACTGTGATTGAAAATCGAAATGTATGCATCAAAGAAGGCTAAATTCCCGGATTCATTACGTAAGTGAAATTGAGAGTGAGAGAGCGTTCTACTTACATAGGAAAAGAGATGGGTGGGGTTGAGGGAGCTTCGCCGTCGATCGCCAGCTACCGGGAAGCCTCGCCGTCAAAGTCGCTGGTCTGCGCAGAAGAAGAGACGAAGAAGCGGTTGGAGAAGACGAAGTGGAGAAGACGTCGATGGTGGTCTTAAAGGTTTACCGATCGGAACCGGTCAATTACGGTCGGTTTATTGAAAATACATGACACGTGTATTCACCGTGTCAATAAGGCTTCCTCTTCCCTCCTAAACCGGTCAGTAGTGGTCGGTTCTTTCCTACCACTTCCGACAACTTTTTTTTTTAATTTTTTAATTTAACCGGTCAGTAGTGGTCGGTTAATTAAAATACACAACCTAATTCCCAAACCGTTCCTGCTTAATCTTCCCTCCTAAATCGGTCAGTAGTGGTCGGTTATTTCCTACCATTTTCGACCATTTCTTTTTTTAAAACAAAAATTTTAATTTAAATTATCAATGGTCGCATTATATATACGTAGTATGATTTTATCACGATTGGAATGGTATTATATTGCGAAACATTTTACGGGTACATAACATTTTGGAATCATGAGTGCCCAAAATTATTTAATTACTCAGTATCAGATCCGCTGTCATATGACCTAGAATTATCATTTGAGTCATAATTCCAACCAAACTCTCCAATCACTTCGTCTGAATTATCGTGGACAGTAGCATCTCCATGGTGGGTCATATCCACACATAAGTCAATACCGAGTGTAATCTCTAGTGGTCCAATTGTCCCTGACGTATTTTGCTGCATTGGTTCATTTTCGAAATTCCCATTGAGCCTTCCTCTAGGGGTTATGGATGCGACGGTTATCCACCCGTTTCTTCTATTTGAGTTCTGTGGGTATGGGATATAGCTAACTTGGTCTGCCTCGGATGCGAGCACAAAAGGCTCGAACTTTTGTAGCTTTCTTCTTGAGTTAATAGACGTGACACCAAACTCATCTACAATAACACCAGTACCAACTGTATGATCGTACCAGTCGCAGTAAAAAACAATACACTTCAAGTCCAGAAGTCCAGGATAGCGAACTTCCAAAATCTCGCGTAACACACCGTAGTATATTGTGTCCCCTGACGTTGACGAAACACCGTAATCGGAAGTGGGTCTTCTCATGTCTTCTCTAATAATTTTGAATGCGTAACCGCGAGTGCAGTACATCTATCATTTCATATGGCAATCCAAGGTCTGCAACCAATTTATGTACCTTGGTGTAAGAACCGGTAGCAATATTATCTTGTGGGAGACTCCTCTTAAATAAACTAGCTATCGCATCAACACATGTCTCTGCTAAATTGTAGTCTGTCTTGATATTCATCAAGTCAGTTGCAGTTGATAACAGAGATACATTGTCGTCACAACCACTATATAATGGCTTCTTCGCTGCCTCCAACATATCATAAAATCTTTGGGCTTCAAAGTTAGATTCCTCTCCTCTATTTCTTCCCTCCTCGAATGTTAGAATATTCTCTCTAAATGAATCGTTCACCATTTGAAATAACCCACAATTGTTCTCCACCTCTACAGTTCCTATACCACCCAAACAACCTTCGCTATGTTCACGACTACTACCCACATTACCTATTGGTTCAACTATTTCATTAAAATTTGATTCCACACCTAAACCAACATCATTCTGTTCACTTGTACTAGCAAAGTTAACCATAGATGCGTCCTCTCCATGACAGTACCATACTTTATAGCCGTGAATAAAACCTCTACTATATAGATGAACCCATACTTGTTTCACAGCAATAAATCTCATATTATGACATTTTGTACAAGGGAAGTACATCTTACCGGTTTCTAGCGTCAGACTTTGATTTCTGGCGAAATCCATAAACTGTTTTAGTCCTTTTACGTACTCGTACGTAAGTATCCTGTTTCTGGATCATTTCTTTCTTGATCCATCCATGCACGAAAACGTATATTTGCCATTATGTTTTTTTGTGTGTTTGAAGTGAAGATGGTGAAAATGAAAGAAGGTTGTCGATGGCTACTGACGGGTACACCTAATTATACACCTCACCTACTTGCTTTTCGGCTACTGACGGTTTATGGTCAAAAACGGTGGGAAACGGCCAAGTGGTCGGAAGTGGTCGGAAACTTCTCACCGTTTCTGACCTTCTTTTTAAATTTTAAACTCCGGTCAATTGTGGTTGTGGAGTTTTCGGAAATTACCGACATCGTCGCTACGGTCGGTAATGTGGTCGGTCTTCGACCTCAATACTTGTAGTGTTCGGTCATTAACGGTGGGAAACCCGCTTGTGGTCGGAAGTGTCGGAAACTTCCCACCGTTTCTGACCTTCTTTTTCATTTTTTTAATTTCGGTCAATTATGGTTGTGGAGTTGTCGGAAATTTCCGACAACATCTTTGCGGTCAGTACCGTGGTCGGTGTTGGACCATATTTCTTGTAGTATTTTACAATCTTCAAAAAAATCTTTTGAGAAAAGTTGAAATCAAAGATACATTAAACCAAAAATATCCTACCAAATATTGGAGTGTTATTGGTTTAGATGATTTTGACAATTTAATGTATCTCTAAACGTATGTGTGTGTTTTCTTCTTTTGGGTTTTTGTTTAGAAACATCTTTATTAATTAATTTTGTTTAAATGCTTTTGTGCTTCGTCAAGTAAAGGAATTCTATTTACATGATTAGTCTTTAGACTCTTTACGTACTTTATGTTATTACTATTGCCTGATTATGGAAGAATGCTTGACAAAATTAAGAGAAATTATTGGGTATGAAGCTACCTTATCCTATGTTCTACTCATAAGAATACAAAATCCTTCCAAATAAACAATCATAAGATTATTAGGAAATAACAATAAGTTGGAAGATATCATAACTAATGTATAAGATATTATAACGAGTTAGAAACCTATATTTTAATAAAGATAACCAAAAACATCGAATTTCTTAAGGTTTCCTGTCAATTACTTTCTTATCTTCTAAGAAACAGGCTTGAAAAAGATCACCATACATATGTGTAGCCGTAGAACCGCCTCTGAAAACGAATTTAAAAGAAAATAAAATAGAAATTTTTAATTTGAAAACATTTGGAGTTAAAAATGTGTGGTCAGTTTACAGGTACTTGGAATCAATTGGCGAGAGTTAAAAATGTGTGGTCAGTGTAAATCTACTGCGACACCGCCATGCAACCACCTCCGATGAAATGACAATAAAGATATCACCATTCTCTTGCAATCAACAAACAACCATATCTGCTCCATCAAAATTGAAATCAGCACCAGAAATTAGTTCAGAGGAAATCTCACCGATTTGTTATTCCGAAAACTTCACATCTCAAAATTCAATTATGTTATCTTGAAATTTATTCTCATGCAATGTGGCAGAATTATTGTTGAAGATGAAATAAACGCTAGTAAAAGTTTTTAAAGAAAGAGTATCCAATACATGAAAAAATGTGATGTCATTGATGCAGGATCATCAACTCACCTTCCGATAATGATACCATTCAAGTTCTGTCCTTAAGACTTCTTCCGAATGCCATGACTTAGACATTACAAAGTTCTTAAAGTGTTCAGAGGCATTGTATAAAACTTCCAATGAGAAATAGATTGTAGACCCAATGTAAACAAAAAACAGGGATTACATTCAATCATTCATATTAAAACTATAGGATTTCATTCTCGAATCTGTATTCATCCGTATTTATTTCTAATACCTTTTTATATATTCTGATGATATGATTATTTGTTTTATTTCACAAAAAAATTAGTTAAAATAAAATGAAAGATGAAATCTTATTCTTATATATTATTAGGAATGTGATTTTTATTATAAAAAAAATCTTACATGTCAATACCATGTTTAATTTCAACATAGTTGATTACAAAGTTGTTCTTAATATTAAAATTTATTTTATATAAATATTTATATAATTTACTATTAGTTTATTTATTTTGTTTGATATAAACATTAAAATTATCTATGGTTTTAAACTTTTGTTAAAAACGTATTTCCTTTATGAAACGAATGAATTAGTTTTGGATTCTATTGATATTATTTAAAAAAAGTTTTGTGAACATAACAACGTAATAATATAGAGAATATATGATATCTTCATATAGATAAGATCTTTATGAAAAGCTAAAAAAGTTTTTTTCAACATCATATTATATTTTTGTCAAACTAAAGAAAATTACATAATTATCTTTACAAAATTCAAATGTAAAGTTATCTTTTATTTATTTAAATTTAAATTTGTTGATGAATATTAAATTTTCATATATATATATATGTGTGTGTTTACATTAAATTCATATGTTCATGAAAAGAAAACCAATAGGAACAATTTTAATAGTTCTAAGTTATTTTTTGTGTTTTATTTAACATATAAATGAATATGTTTAAGAAAATACAATCAATGTGAAATATTTGTTATTGACTGTCAAAAGATTATATAGATTATCTATAAAATAATTATATAATATATTATTTATGCAACATATGCTATTTTATTTTATATTTTTGAAAATTTCACATTATATATAAAACTTTATCTTTCATATATGAAATTGAAGTTATCTGCTTTATGTATATGGTAAGAATTTAATAATAAAGTATAATAATAATATTTAAAAATAACTAAAATTAAAAAGAGTTGATTACATAAAAAGCATCGAAAATTGAATTTTATGAAAACAGGTGTGAAAAGTCGGTTTTGCCCTGTTGGATAATTTGCGTTTCTTTTCCCTCTGTTTTCTTTTTGTTGTTGTTTTCTCTTCGTATGTGTGAATTCAGAGCACGCCTTTTTCCTCTATTCAGAAAGGTATACTGTTTCAGGTTTTTTGTCTGTGAATCTTAAACACTCTGGTGGATTGTGGTTCTGCTAAAAATCGTAATTTCGACAGGCAGAGATCTTCAAATTCGATGCTGTTGGAAAAGGGAAATGTTATTGAGATGTGTAATTAAAGAATATTCCATATTGTATTCTATTTGGGTTTTTTTAGGTTAAATTACTTTGTACCCTTGTATAAATAACAATTTAAATATCAATAAGAACCACTTTTCCTAAATTCCTTTAATAGTATCAAAGCAAATATCTTAAACCTAATTTCTTTAAAAACTTTTGTTGTTCTCTTCTTCGTCTCTTACCTTTGACTTTCTTTTTTTACAAGTCTTTTTGACTCTTTCTAGTCTTACTAAACTAAATTTCTACCTTTTTTCTAAACCATGGCTACACCAACCACATCTTCTCCCTCTGTTTTTACCCTATTCCCTTCTGACAATCCTGGAACCCTCATCACTCCCGTCCCCTTGCGGGGAGATAACTATTCTGAGTGGACAACCAAGATCACTAATTCCCTACAGACAAAGCAAAAGAAAGGATTCATTAATGGAAAAATTGTTCAACCTACGACAGAACCGCAACTATCCTTGTGGATCAGGGCTAACTCTATGATCGTTGGATGGATTTGTATGTCCATGGATCCAGTCATACGATCAACGATCTCTCATATGCCAAATGCTCAGAAGCTTTGGAATTCAATCAAGAGGAGATTCTCGATTCAAAGTGGTGTTCGACGTCATCTTCTACAAGACAACATCACTAATTGCAAACAAGTAGGCCAATTCGTGATCGAATATTTTGGACGTCTGACTAAGCTGTGGGAAGAGCTTTAGGACTTGAACACAGGAAGATCACGTACTTGTGAAGCTGCAGCTGATTTAGAGAAGGAACGTGAAGATTCTCGTGTTCATAAGTTTCTATTTGGGTTGGATGATTCAAGATATGGCTCAAAACGTTCACAAATCATCAATAAGGATCCTCTTCCAAATTTAAATTTGGTGTAATCCAAGAGTTATTTGTGATGAACAACAACAGTTAGCTGTGAGAAACAAAGAGATCATGACCGAGGCTGTGAGAAACAAAGAGATCATGACCGAGGCTATTGGATTTCACGCTGCATCGGAGGCTCCAACAAATGTTGCGGCTGTTACCCGAGGTGGTGATTCAAATCGGTATTGCACTCAATGTAAACGAAATGGTCACGAAATGTGTAAGTGTTTTCTCCTACATGGCTTCCTCGATTGGTAGGTTGAGCAACAACAACAGCGTGGCTCCACTTCTTCTCGAGGCCAAGGATGATGTTCCAGTAATTGTGGTCGTGGACGTGGCCGTGGCCGTGTCAATTCTGCCCAAGCAGCACCTTCATCTCCTTCAGCCACGTTACCAACTTCAGATCAAGTAACACAGTTGATCCAACTTCTTCAATCGCAACACACAAGTGTAGCTGCTGAGAAAGTGACTGGTAAACCTATAATCTCGGATGTAATACTTGATACGGGTGCATCACATCACATGACCGGCAACAAATCGTTGCTAAGTAATGCGATCCCAACTGTCTCATCGAAAGTTACTTTTCCTAATGGGAAATATTCTTATGCCACACATACCGGCACATTTGCATTAAGAGATGATTACTATCTTGATAATATGCTCTATATTCCAAATTTCAATTGCACCTTGATATCTCTCTCGAAATTACTAAAGCAAACTGGTGGGATAGCTTTATTTAAGGATTCACTATGTTTCTTACATGACCGTTTTATGAAGACCCTGATTGGAGAAGGTGAAGAGAGAGGTGGGGTGTACTACTTCACAGGTTTGAAAGTTCCTACATTGAGTCATGTGGCCACGGCGAAAGTTTCTCAGGATGTGTTATGGCATAGACGTATTGAACATCCTTCTTCTAAAGTCTTGCATTCTTTAAATTTGATTAATAAGTCTAATGTTGAGTGGTTTGACACAAGATCGTGTGATGTTTGTTATCGAGCAAAAAAAACTCGTAATATTTTTCCTGAAAGTTCTAATAAAGCTTTTGTAGCTTTTGATTTAATACATTGTGATGTCTGAGGGCCGTACAAAACACCATCTTCTTCTGGTGCTACATATTTCTTGACAATTGTTGATGACAACTCACGCCCTGTTTGGGTATATTTGATGGTAGCAAAATCAGTAGTGGCGCAGTTAATAAAGAAATTTTGCTCAATGGCGACACGACAATTTGGAAATCGGTAAAAATCATTCGTTCGGATAATGGAAGTGAATTTATGATCTTGTCCAAGTATTTCACTGAATTTGGCATTCACCATCAGACTTTGTGTGTTGACACACCGCAATAAAATGGACGTGTGGAGAGAAAACACAGACACATTATAAATGTAGCACGTTCATGTCTCATTCAGGCAAATCTACCTATTTGTTTTTGGGGAGAAAGTGTTTTAATTCCACACCTTTCCTAGACCACAAATCACCTTATGAGATACTCCACGGCACAGCCCCTACATATGATGCCCTGCGTGTGTTTGGTTGCCTAGAATACGCGCATAGAAGGTCTAGGGACAAAGACAAATTTGGTTTATGGGGTATCCTATAGGTAAAAAGGCTTGGAAATTGTTTGATATTGCAACCAATGAGTTCTTCTATAGTCGTGATGTGATCTTCCATAAAGATAATTTTCCAGGCCTAGACCCTCTTCCGCTGCCTAATATTGCGACTCCCTCTTAAAACGCTCCAATAGTCGACGACACAACACCAATAGCTGTCGTAGAGATACCCCATTCAAGTGTATTAGGTCCGACAGAGGAGACTACAATTAGATTTGAAACAGCTGCAGCAGTTAATGGTTATATCTCCTCAGTTATATCACCTTGTGATCCTTCTCCTGAACCACCTTCTCTGGGTTTGCCCGAGTTGCTAGGAAAAGGTCAAAGAACTCAGAAATCGTATGTGCTCTTGAAGAACTTTGTCACAAACAGCGCACAACTCCCAGACGAAACATCTCTCTCTCTCACTCCTCCAGTTACGACCTCCTCTAATTCAGCTCCTAGTAAGGTAACATATCATATCTCATATTATTTATCTGATGTTTCTTTTTCTCCCAGACATAGAGCATTCTTGGCAGCTATAACTAAATAGTCAGAACCAAATTCATATAAAGAAGCTTGTCTTAATCCAACTTGGCATGAATCAATGGCCGCAGAACATCAAGATTTAATGCAAAACAACACTTGGGAAGAAACCACAATACCACCAGGAAAGAAGGCTATCAGCAGCAAATGGGTTTACCGAATCAAATACCACTCTGATGGCCGCATTTCACGTCATAAATCAAGGTTACGCTGGGAAACCTTTGTTCCTGTTGCAAAGAGTCAACAATTTGAATACTACTTGATGTCGCAGCTGCAAAACGATGGGAAGTCCATCAATTAGACGAGGAACTCTACATTACACATGCTCCAGCTTTTGAAAGCAAAGATCCTACCACCGTCTGCTGTCTCAAGAAATCAATCTATGGTTTAAAACAGGCTTCAATATGTTGGTTATCCAAGCTTAGCACCGCTTTACTCGCTTATGGATTTCTGCAAAGTCAGGCAGATACTTCTCATTTTTCTTACACTCGCGATGGTATTTCTATACATATTCTAATGTAAGTTGATGACTTCATTATGGCTGCCAGTGATATCTTCATCTTACAAAAGCTTAAGAATCAATAAGTGTCTTCATATGAAAGACTTAGGAAAATTGAAGTATTTTTTGGGTATAGAAGTTGGACGACATAAAGATGGATTTTTCTTGTCACAGAGAAAGTATGTTCTAGACATTTTTTCTGAAGCTGGTTTGCTGGCTGCCAAACCTTCATCTACGCTCATAGAGCTGAATCATAAGTTGTCCACCAATTCTAGCACTTCTTTGGATGATCCTCAAAAGTATCGCAGGCTTGTTGGTCGCCTAATTTACTCGACTTTAACTCGGCCTGAGCTCTCCTATACCATGCATATCTTGTCCCAATATATGCAAAACTCGCTGGAGTCCCATTGGCTGGCAGCTCTTCGTACGGTTAAATACCTAAAAGGCACTGCTGGGCATGGGATACTGCTACGATCGGATTCAAATATTCACCTTACTGCCTTTTGTGACGCAGATTGGGGAGCTTGTTGATAGACAGGTTTTTACGGTGTTTTCTCAAATACCCTACTGTTTATTTAATCAATTGCAGGACAGTATGGTGTCAATCCACTGGGAGAGTAACTAACAATCAAGATGTAATCTGCTTATCCTAATCTAAGCCAGATTCGATTTAGTGAGCAGTTGTCTAAACTAGGTGAAAATGAAATACTTAAAATAGAGTGCTAGAAACAAGACATAAAAACAGAATGTAAAAAACAGAGCATTGAAAATAAAGCAATAGCAAAACAGAGTAAAGTGCAAAACCGAATTTCAAACTAAAAGCAGAGTATTATAATTCACGAAAATTAATAGAGGATAAGGGGTTCACGAGGTTAAGGATCAATGATTAAGGTATTCCTAGGGGTTCCAGACTTGTTTATCAACCTATTTAGATGACCTCTAAGCAAGGAATCACAAAGTAGTCACATTCGCTCTCGCGC
Organism: Lepidium sativum; assembly: GCA_023374145.1. Taxonomy (NCBI): domain Eukaryota; kingdom Viridiplantae; phylum Streptophyta; class Magnoliopsida; order Brassicales; family Brassicaceae; genus Lepidium; species Lepidium sativum. Next base: position 30,658 of record JAKUCM010006322.1, read on the forward strand.
AATGGGACCTCTCTTGAAAGACAACCTGACTTGGCTCTCGCCCAACGATTGGAAATTCAAAAGGCTTTAAGTATGGACCTTACAAAGCCTAATAACACCTTAGACAATCATTCTCTTGAGCTAGGAGATGTTATCTCAACTTAAGCATGTTCAAGTGATTCCCCAAACGCCTCTCGGGGGGGATTCACCAAGAGATCGAATTTCAATTGATCAGAAAGAAACAAGCATTAAGAACACTTAAATTAAAGAGATCTAAGATCTTAATTAAACATAAACAAATCTGGAAATCCCTAAGTTTTCCCTTAATCTCACCCTTTCCTCAAGAACCCTAGACTAACTTACTCAGAATTCATGAAGTAAAGCATAGACTTGAAATCAAATTCTAATTGCATAAACTTAAGACTAAAAATCGTAAATTGCTTTTTAAAAGAGAAGTCGAAATTTGCTAGAAAAGATTGTATATTAAAACTGGAAATTCTAGTACAATTTATAGATCAAAAGATCTTAAGAAAAAAAGGAAAAATACTTAAAGAGAAAAAGAGAAAATTCCCTAGAAAGAAAAATGGAAAATTCCTTAAAAAGTGAAAAGGAAATTTCCTTAAGAAAAGAAAATAGAAAAAGGCCTAAAATAGTTGTTCGGCTTGCACAAGTGGGTATTGATGGGCCTTTTTACGCAAAGAAGCCCAAGAAGTCAACTCCGTCCAAAGTCAACGTTCTGGTCTGAAACTCCACTCGACCAAGTGATGGTCGAGTGTCATGCTCGAGTGTCAAATCTTCTAGTTCACATCCTGAACTTCAACTTTAGGCCAGGCGATTTCTCATTGGTGTTCTTGTAGTCTGAAATACTCCATGATAAGCTCCAAAAAGTGCCTAAAAATACCTTTTATGCAATGTATGCAATGCCCAACACTAAGTATGCAAATTATGCCTAAAAGAACCTAAAACAATGATAATAATGCAAGTATGAATGCAAAGCATGCTAAATAATGGCCCTAAAATGTAGTAAAATGCACACACATCAACTCCCCCAAACTTAGTCTTTACTTGCCCTCAAGCAAACATGCATAGATTGAAGAAGGAAGAGAGGTTGCTGACAATGGGAACATCTTACTTAAACAAACAACTTATCAAACTGAAAAACCGTAATCCACAAGTGAACCCTCATTCCTTTGTAAGAACCGCAATCTACTTTCATCAAGGCCTAGCATAAAAACCGAATATTTCCTAACACTTAGTTGGACTCTTAAGAAACTCAGATTCGAAACCTATTTTTTTAAGTGCATTCCGCAAGAGGGGCTATTGATCAAAGACCTTGGGATTCAACTTCCTCAAATTCAGCTAGTCACTATGGATTAAGCATTTTCGATCACTTCTCAATTCCTACTCGTTTTTATTAGCTTCAGCTTTATCAATGAGACACGAAAGAGTACGGGTTTACGCACAGTCCCGGTTCACCTTAGGCATCAATGTATTAGCTTTATCAATAGGACGCGAAAAAGTACGGGTTTACGCACAGTTCCGGTCTATCTTAGGCAATATCGAAATGGTTTTATTGATGAACACAAGAAGGTACGGGTTTACGCACAGTCCTCGTTCATCTTAGACCATATTATTTAAGCCGAGTTGAGAAGGATGATTCTATATTCATCTTATGCTTTTCTTTTTTCTTAGCTAGCTGAACCTAAGGAAGGATCTTATGCCTTAGATGATATGTAATCGAAAAATATGCTAAAGGAAAATATTTTTTGTTTTTCTATGCCTTAGATATAATGCGAATGATGAAATGCAAAGAATAAAAACTAAGAATCACAGAAAACAAAGTCAAATGTCCTCTAGAACCCTCCCCCAAACTTAAATCACACAGTCCCTTGTGTGTATAAAAGTCCGAAAGAGGATCCTAGACCAGCAAGTCAAGTGAAAAATATACAATGGTATTTACAATGAAATGAAGGGATTTGGTACCTCTCTAGTCGTTCCAGTAGTCGCCTGCCACATTCCGCATGATTTCCATGTAGTGGTCGTTGTGCCTCTGACGCTCGAGCTCAGCTTGCTCGAGCGTGTCGGTTGAGGTGTTCGGATTGATGCTCGATCGGTTGGTGCTCGAGCGGCTGACTCGAGCTTGCCCCAGCTACATCAAAAGGCCTTCTGTATGAGAAGGCTGCGGGGTTTGCAGAGGAATGTCTAGCTGGTGCGGGTTGCTGCTGCCTTTCACGATCAGTGGACACAGAGGCTCTTTTTGGGCGAACAGTTGGTGGTGGTGGACCGCTGTTTCTTTCTAGAACAGCCACTCTTCTACTTAGATCCTCGTTTTCCTGCCTTCTAGCTTCGTCACTTGCAGTCAGTTTCTTCACCTTCTTCATCAGCCATTTGTTCATCTTTTGCAACAAGTCTATGTGCTTGTGTGCTTCTCGGATTGGCTCTCCTTGACATGGTGGCATCGTGTATTCTTCAAAGCAATACGCCTCAGGATCCACTTCATCGCTACTTGTTGGAGATGAACTTTGTTGAGGGCCATTGGGATCGTATAAGGCTTCCAAAGGCGGATTAAAATCCATTTTCTGTCCCATCCTTATTGACGTGTACTCCCTGTTTGGCAAGAGTAGAAAAGCGTTTGGTCTAAACAAGTGATGGAAAGAGTAGATGAGCTTACCTCGCACCTCAGTCGCGGCTAAGAATTGGCTTCTCCTTAAGTGATCGATGTTCATGAATCGAGGATCAGCATATTCTGCCTCATCGATTGGCACATCATATCTCTCCAGAATGCATGTGACAAGTCCGCCAATCGTGATCTTACCATCACGTCCTCCAGTCTTATTGTCCCTTGACCAATCGCGGTATGTGACTAATTGGTTCGCGAATTGGATGGTTAGACCAGCGCTGTTCCTATCTCCGATAATCGGAGATCCTTCACTCTTTGTACCAACGATATCTTTGAGAGCAGTCACCAGCATTTCCATCTCCCCTAGATTGATTGTTCCAGTAGTAAAACGTGAGAAAAAGGTATTTGCAAGGATTGTTAGAAAGTACCTCAAGGCTGGGTTTCGGATTAGAGACGCCTTAGATCGTGAGGATGAGAATATGCTCCTTGTTGAGGCTATTAAGCGCCACACATCATCTAGCTCCGCTCTATCGAAATCCGGTCCATAGCTCTTGGACTCTGCTCTTGGGAACTCGAAAAGATCTCGAAGTGCTCTGAAAGTCATTCGATAAAAAAAATGTAACCGCCACCTTGCCTTTCTTGGAGACTCACGTTTTCTGCATCGTATAGAACGGTCTGAATCGTCGATAGAAACTGTAGAGTTTCCTCCTTGTATGCTCGTTGTGGGTATGACACAAATGTGGACAGCCCACAGTTTTGTAACATGAGATCCACATCTCTGGCTATTCTCATCGCGGTTCGTGCCTCTTTGCATGGATAGCGGGTCCCTATGAAATCCATCCTCCGCAGATCATTGAGTGCCTTTGCTGCGTTATGCCTCTCTTTCATCTCTTTCTCTTTCTTCCCAGCAAGGATTATCTCTCTTGCTTCTTCAGCCTCTCTCTTCTCGCCATATCCATCTGCACGAAGTGTCTCTTCAACGAGGTCTGGATCCATATCATCCTCATCCATGTACTCTCTTCCTTCCTCGGACTCATTCTCAGATTGAATCTCTAACCTTCTCTTCTCCCTTTTGCTAGGTTTGTTCGTGCCTCTAGATGATTCTCCTTGGGCAGGATTGCTTCTCAATCGAGCATTATTCTTGGCTCTAAGGCGGAGGAGGTTAGCCTTGTTGGTTTTGCCGTCAGTCATCGTGAAGGTTGATCGGAAAATAGCAAGTATTTCGACGCTCGACCTTAACACTCGAGTTGGAATGGTCGAGTGTAGTGGATGAGCAGAGAGAGAGACGATTGGCTTCTGTAAAAGAGAGAAAACTAGAGAAAATTGTTAGAGAGAGAGTGTATTTGGTGTGAATGAAAAGAAAGAGGCTTCTCCCCTTTTTATACAGGAGGAAAGACAAAGGGGGAATCTTTTCAAATTCAAAATTTGAACTTGGATTAAATCAAATCTTTTGAATTAAATATAAAAGATATTGCATTAATGAAAGATTTAACCCATTTTTCGGAGTAAATGTCTCCCCTTTCTCAGCTTCTGGCAGTTATAGGTGCGAAGGTACATGAATAGGCATGATGGCGGGACGCTCGAGCCTGACACTCGAGCAGGTTTGGTCGAGTTTCAGTATGCCAAGTGATGGCTGACACTCGAGTGGGACACTCGACCAGGCGTGGTCG
>JAKUCM010006323.1:0-55895 GCA_023374145.1 Lepidium sativum
TTTTGTTAAAGATTTTAACTTATCTTATTAAACTTATAGATCATTTATTTTAAAATTTCGGAGTTATAATAGTTCTCTTGGATTTAGCAATCATTCCCTTGGATTTAGACATCTAATGAAAGTTTAGTTTTTTCATTCAAAAGTTAATAAAGTCATTTTCTTGAATTTAGTCATGCCAATGAGTCTCTTTATGGTGTAGTATTTAGTTTGTTTTACTAATTACAGTTTTTTTTTGTCAACAAGTTAGATCGATAAAACTCGATCCATAGTCTAAGTTCTTCAACTAAAACATGATGGGGAATCAAACTCACCAGCTGGTATTAAAGTGAACTTTGCCACATGTTTTCTGGAAAATAGAGTTTAATATTTTCATTCAATATATTTAATTCATAAGGTTTAATAAGATAACTTATAAATATATTATTTATAGGTTTAATGAAATATCTTATTAATTTTATAAATGCAAAGAAAATTATGAGATGAAAAATAATTAGCGGGAACTTTTTGGGGAAGTAAGTTCGTTGAAACAAATATATAAAAGACTTTAAAAATAATTTGAAAGTTTTTTTGCTATTGATGAGGGGTATTTTTGAAAATTTGACATGGATAAGTTCAAAAATGTCAAGGCTATATAGTATATTTTGATTTCGATTGTTAAAATTGTATAATTGTCTAATAGGAGAAATAAAATAAAGTTGCAAAATGCCATTTTGGCAAATTATATAGTGATTGGAGATTTTTTGATGCATAGTATAATATAATTTAATATTAATAATATTCAAGTATAAATTTTTTAAAATAAGTGTTTTAGTATATTATAAATATGTTATTATATTTAAATATCTAATAACTTATAAAATTAAAATATATATTATAAAAAATAATAACACATTTATTTTTTGTTTTTGTTAATAAAAATTCAAAAATGGTATGTTGAAAATATTTATTAGTGACAACTAATTTAGCTAATATGTGGTGGTATTTTATTGCATGTAATAGTTTTTTTTATATCGTAATAGTATTAATAGTTGTATGTAAATATTAGATTATTTTATTATTAGTTTTTATCATTAAGAAAAAAACAATAAAAATTTGTTTATTTGTTTAATGACATTTTCACATTTGCAATACATTACATCATTATGCATTTATTGCTGATTGGCAGAATCGCATTACATTAAAACAATTAGGCGATTATGCGATCACTAATCGGAGCCTTTGAAAATAATCTTTTAAAATCACTTTTAAGATGCTTGATGAACATATATGCTTACTATATTTGTTTGTAGTGATTTTTTAAAGGCTTATAAATTCTCAAAAAACAATCGAAAATTTTCAAAAGGTTATAACTCAAAATTTACCCAAAAATGAGAGTTTAAGCTATAAATTTTTTGATATATTATATGCAATTGTTACTTACAAATTTTATCTATTTCAATTTAAACTTGAATTCTATATAGTTACAAAAATGGTAATAAATTATATATAATTTTATGTTATATATATTTTATTTGAAATGGCAACAATTTTGCGCGGAAACGGAGTGTGAAGAAGAAGAGATATTGTTGTCTTCCATATAATATAAACAAAAAGAAATATAGAGCCGCAGATTTTGTATTAAACGGCACACGACGTGCCTTCTATAAACTGATCATCAATCACTAATTCAAAAGACCTATAAAGATCATGGCGAGCTGTTCTTATTATTCCTTTACAATTTTTATTATTTACCTTGACATTGTCATATTTTATGATTCTGTAATGGCACCCATTTTCTCTTTTCTCTCCAGCTAATTTCCACGTCTCTGCTTTATAAACCATAATTTTTTTCTGATTAGAAAAATCTTTGTTTCTACGTTTAATTAGTTGTTTCCAGTTGCACAACGGAAGATAAATGTTTGTTGGTTACTCAATTCTTTCTTCTTTTATTCAACTGATGATCAAAGTGTACATTAATTGATATTTCTGCTTCTATGGAGTAATTTTGGGTTTTCAAAAGTGCAAACTTTGATTTGAGGGAAAGGATCATCAAAAGAAGAAGAACAAGACATGTCGGATTCGCCCACTTCTTCTCCCCCAGCACCCGCCGCTGATTCTGCTCCCCCACCGAGGATAACACCGGAAATTCCGCTCCTCCTCCGACGGATTTAGCACCACCGCCTAGCCCTCCGGCTGCTGATACATCTCCTCCGCCGCCTGCTGATACATCTCCTCCCCGTCAACTGATATCATCACTCCCCCGGCAGCACCACAGCTCATCGTGGTCTCTCCACCACCACCACCAGACTCAACCGCCGATTCACCACCGCCAGAGACTAGCAACCCCCCTCCACCACCACCAACAGACTCAACTGGCGGTTCACAGCCACCGGAGGCGCCTGCATTACCACCGCCTCCACCCAATGAAGGCAATAGCCCTCCTTCTCCTCCATCTCCGGAACAAGTGCCTCCTCCGACGTCTTCACCACCGACAGAACCAAAAAAACCGGAAAAATCGAAATCACCAAAAGCACCAACTAAGTCTCCTTCAGGACCTGCCATATCACCTCCGGCTCCTCCAAACACACCACCGCATAACACTTCTCACGCACTACCACCAAAGTCTACTGCTACAAGTGGACCCGTAAACTCACAATCTCGTAAAATCCCAACCACCGGAATCTCGACCCCACCTCCTCCATATGGTGGTGGTGACAGTGGGAAGACAATGGTTGGTTTTGCAGTAGCTGGTTTCGCAATCATTGCTCTGATCGCCGTCGTCTTCTTAGTGAGAAGAAAGAAAAAAAGAAACGTAGATGCCTACAGTGATTCACAATACTTGCCTCCTCCAAACTTCTCCATCCAATCAGGTAAATTCTTGTTCGATCTCACTCATCTTCTTCTTCATCTTTTAACTTTAAGGCCTCAGATTTTTATAACCCTTTTGAATCATTTAGATGGACTTCTATACGGTCAAAATCCTACAAAGGGATACTCTGGTTCTGGTGGTTCAAAGTACAACACACAGCAACAAACCAGTAGCGGAAACAGCTTCGGGAGCCAAAGAGGTTACACGAAGACAGGGAGTGGAAATGATTCAGCTTTAATGGGGAGCAGTCAGACTCATTTCACATATGATGAGCTAATGGACATAACAGAAGGATTCTCTAAGCAAAACATACTTGGAGAAGGAGGCTTCGGTTGTGTCTACAAAGGTAAATTACATGATGGAAAGATAGTTGCAGTTAAGCAGCTTAAGGTTGGTAGTGGACAAGGTGACCGTGAGTTTAAGGCAGAGGTTGAGATCATTAGCCGTGTTCACCATCGCCATTTGGTTTCTCTTGTGGGCTACTGCATTTCAGATTCAGAGAGACTGCTCATCTATGAGTATGTTCCCAACCAAACCTTGGAGCATCATTTGCATGGTGAGGTTCTTTTATCACTTTCTTTATTAGATAAGATTTTCTTGTGTTGTAAATTGACTTTAAATGGATTCTGTTCTTGACAGGAAAGGGAATGCCAGTACTTGAATGGGCTAAGAGAGAGAGAGATCTCTCTCTCAACAACAACAACGGAGGAGGAGGAAAAGAGAGAGATAAGTACATTTTGTGTAAAGGCCATGTTTAGACAATTCAACGTTCTTAGAGAATCTGTGTCAAAAAAACTCTATTTATGTATGTTTTGTTTTGCAGGTCACCCAAAAATCATTCACAGGGACATAAAATCCGCAAACATTTTGCTGGACAATGAGTTTGAAGCTCAGGCAATAAAGAAGTTCATCCTTTTTTCAATTTGAATTCTTGACTCTGAAGTTTTAGTTGTTGAGAGATTTATTTGTTCTTAGTCCTCTGTTTCTTGGTGTTTAGGTGGCTGACTTTGGACTTGCCAAACTCAGTGATTCAACACAAACCCATGTATCAACCCGCGTTATGGGAACCTTTGGGTAAGATTGATCATTACACACCCTACTATAATACTGAACTTATCATAGTATAGCCATTTGTAAGAGCATACTTTAGAGTACTGGTGGTTAAACTTTCTGGATATGAATTATAGTAGACTACTTTGCTTGTATAGAGAGGTTACTAAATGGTTTGTTTCGATTCTGATATGTTGCCTCAGAAATATATAAATGGTTAAAAAGAACGTAAGCAACTATGTTTTTGGCTTTTGTTTTCAGGTATCTCGCACCAGAATATGCTCAAAGCGGAAAGCTGACTGATAGATCGGATGTTTTCTCGTTTGGGGTTGTTCTGTTGGAGCTTATAACTGGACGCAAGCCAGTTGACCAGTACCAACCTTTGGGAGAAGAGAGTTTGGTGGAATGGGTAAATACTAAATTGTCATAACATCTCAACATATATGGTCCGAGTTGGCTTTATGAACTTATGTTGCACAATCCATGGACTCACAGGCTCGCCCACTGCTTCACAAAGCCATCGAGACTGGAGACTTCAGTGAACTAGTTGATAGACGGCTCGAAAAGCATTACGTGGAGAATGAAGTTTTCAGAATGATTGAAACAGCTGCTGCTTGTGTTAGGCATTCGGGTCCAAAACGTCCACGCATGGTTCAGGTAATTTTCGCTTGTAAGCTAAAGAATATATGAATAGACAATATCTATGATTAGTTGATCAAAATTTGCACACTTATATTGTCAAAACAAAACTTGCTTGAAAAAGGTTGTGAGAGCACTGGACAGTGAAGGGGACATGGGAGATATTAGCAGCGGAATCAAAGGGAGTGCTTATGAGTCTGGTCAGTATAACAACGACACCATGAAGTTCAGGAAAATGGCGTTTGGTTTCGATGACAGCTCAGATTACAGTGGAGAATACTCTGTACAAAGCTCCCGGAGAGGATCCAATGGAGCCTCCGGTGAGTTCACGAGGATTGAATCTGAGAACAAGAACTTTAATAACCGGCGATTCTGATTCAAAAATAGGTCAACGTATAACCTCTTCTCTTCGGTTCTTTGCCTTACTATCACCCCTCATGCTTGAGCTCTCTGTACAGCATTAATGCTCTCTTTGTATTACTCTTATTATTCGTTCTTTTTTGTGTGTGTACCTTTAGTTTTGGTCCATAATGGCCATTTTCCTCAAAAGACTTATTATAGGTGAGAACAGAAAAAAAGCAACAAAAGAAGAAAAAGAATTCGTTATAGTTTTGTACGAGTGATTTGAATCTTGTTTGCTTTTGTTTTTTTTTTTCCGTGTTAAGCTTCGGATATTTGTTGAGTGTGATAACATAAATGATTATGAAGAACTCCATCTTCTGATTAATATTTTACAGATTGAGCCTCTAATTTTTTCTTGTCTTGCTTTCATATATAATTTAATATTCAAGTTCCATACCAATATGCAACAAAACCAAACAACCCAAAACAAGACAAAACCAAACAAACAAGAATATTATAAAGTGAACAAGCATGATGAAGTCTCTTGTCTTATTAAGACCGCTCTGATCCCGGAGGTTGTTAGAGTCGGAACCACCGTGGTGATCTCCATTTTCCGGTAACTTTAACTGTACTTCATGTTTAGTACATAACCGGAGGTTGTCTTTTCCCTCCTAGTCCTCCTCCTTTTCCTCCACCACCACCTCCTCTCTTGTTATCAAACCCAAGCTCAATGTCCCCTCCGTTTCTACCAGAAGGTTTGCTCATAGGACCAGGCCGCTTCATATCGAACCCAAACTCCAAATCATTCCCTCTCTCTCTCGGCTCACGCTCCACAGGTCTAATCTCACGACTCTTCTTAGATGACGGTTTCTCATGCTTTGAACCTTTGTTGTTTTTGTGTTGTTTAGCGCCGCGGTTGCATAGCCTTCCAAACACACAAGCCATTGCTGCCAAGACAAGAATGGCGGCTAGAACTATAAAGGCTGTACCGAAGGAGCCACTTGAACCGGAGGATGAAGGAGGAGAAGAGAACGAAGAATAAGGAGTAGTAGAAGAAGAAGATGGATACACTTGAAGGGGTTGCTGAATCTGTTGTTGAATCTCTTGTGGTTGATCTCCCATTTTTATTGTTTTAGTGAGTTTGGTGAGATATGCTTCGAAGCCGTGTTATGTTAAAGACTAAAGACTACTTCAATACAATTCCATCTACAATGAACGCAATGTATTAATAGTACTACCACTCCTCTCTATGATCATTTTCTGTAAATAAAGTTTCTGTAATATATTGTTTATTTTTTGAAATAAAGTTACCTACTGGTTGCTTTTGTGGAATTATCAGTTTTCTTTTTTTTCTTTAATAAAGATTTATGGTTGTTTTTTTGTTTGTTATCAACAATGTGGGGTTGTTTAAGAGATGCACTTTAGAACAATTTCTGATTGCTTTGTAAGAAGAGAAAGTGGGATTTTGATTAACGTATATTGAGATGAGACACAATTCATTGTTTCCAATAAAGATGAAACTAAAGATTTGATGAGTGGGGATATGCTTTACCAATCATACGACTCTACTCTTTAGTTGCCCATTTCCCATTAATTTATACACTTTTTTCTCTACTCTTCACTCTCCAGTTTTCCATTCTTTAGTGCTTGTATGTGTTTTGTGTATTATTTATTGGTATAAAAGTTTGGCTAAATATGAGGAGAACAAAATGATGAATCTGCATTATCAAATAAAAGTAGGTATATGAATCCACTAATTTTGCATAAAATACTACTTATCAATAGAAATCTTCATTAGTGTTAAGTGTTAATAATTGTTGCGAGTTTAGATTTATTCACTACTACAAATTTGTAGGCTGTCATCTTTAAGAGTGGGGTTCCACAAGAGAGCATGAAATTATAATGTATCTAACATTGGGATTAGTGTAAAGCAACATTTCATCTTTCTTTTATTTTCATATTAATTTCAAACTTTTTGTCTCCTTGAATGTCTTTTTCTTCCTCAGAAAATGTTCAAGTGTTCACAATGTTATCTTCTTTTCAATTGCAGTGGCCTAACAGTAGGGTCTTGATTCTTTCTTTATTTTCTTTTCTTTTTCACGAAGAAATACAAATATTCCTTACAAAAACATAAGTCCTTCAAATCTATTGAGGAAGAAAAATTCACAAAACGTTTGTTTTAATATTGCATAACTAAAGATTCGCACATTATCCATAATTTCTTCAAAATTTTAAAGCATGTGATTGCTAATATGTATATTTATCCCATCTATCTTTGCTTTCTCACTTTCCCTTTTCTTAAAATCCGGTTTAGCTGATCGGTTCAGTGTAAGTGATTATCATCTTATTATGTACAATAATTTAATATTAATGAATTCTTTCTTACGATAAATTTTCATATAAATACGAACTAATTATATTTCTATCGTAATCAAAAATCTAATACATACTCGCATATAGAAAAATGAGATTAAAAAGAGAAAACAGGCTCATGATTCTATAATTAATTTGTTGGGTAAACCAAAAAGTTTAAGATCTTATACCAATAATTTTATGTGATAAAAAAGTAGGAACATATTAATGAATTTATTTCACGCCGTTTAATACTCATGAACTTGAACACTCTTCCATTTGCACTCCATAATCATTTCTTGAGAAACTTGGTCCAACCACATAATAAAAGAAGAATCTATCAAGTGTTGGATGACGTTTTACTAGCAGGCTAATTAATAAAAACGGCACGCAGTCTACGAAGAGGATTTCTTTCTTTTTTTCCTGCGATAAGCCCATCTAAATAATGACATGTGGCAATCGTCGACTTTCGGAAAAGAGGAAGTGTGCCACTCCAGATTCCGTTGTATCTTTGATTCAAAGCTGTAAGATGATTTCGCCTTCTTCTTCAATGGAGTAACGTGTCTCGCCGTGTATCACATGGTGCTTTGTGTGACCATAAACATCAAAAAGCTTCCAGACATTTAGACTTTGTCGATCGCTTCTGGTCTGGGTCCTCGGTTTCGGTGAGGGTTTGTCGGGGGGATAGAAGATCGTTCTCTTGCTCAAAGGCTTCGCACAATTGATTCGGATCTGATTGTGATTTTACAAAGACAAGTCAGGTGCTTTTTTCTGGGCTGTGTTTCTTCGTGAGTAAAGCTTTTTGCTTTCCATAAGAAATTCTTTAAAAATCTCAACTTGGCGGCTTTACTTCAATTGCGTGATTAATGTATGTATTATCGTCCTAATATCTTTGGGTTTAAATTATGGTTCTTCTGGGGGCTGTAATGTCTAAGGTCTTAATGAATTGTCGATTCTTTGTTCATGTATTCGTATCAATACAGGATTGAGCTCATGTTTAGTTTTGTTGTTGTTTTTTCTGATTAGAAATTAACATGCCGATGTTTCTTCAATAGATGACGTTTTGATTATTCACTGCTGTGTACACTGTGTGCAGGTCACAAATGGGAAATCCGGGTTCAGACACGGAGAGAAACAAGGGAAATGTGGTCTCAAAAGTGTTTGATCCTGCACTCTCTCGATTCGTTGGACTCTCTCAGAAACTCCAAAACCGGTTTAAGGTTGTGCTCTGTTTCCACAAATGCTTACAGTCGCCCTATGATGTTGTTATCTTTAGAGGAGCTGAAAAGGAAGCACTTTGTTCTCTCTGTCACAGTCCCAGCTGAAGAATTTGACAGCTGATAAGCATAGGATCGGCTCTTCATGGAGGCATAATAAAGAAGAATCATCGAGCTCCATGCAAATTGATCTGGAGAAACAGTTAGATTGCTGGAGAGAAAATCCTTCGTGGACTGATCAGACCCCAGTGATTAAAGTGAGCAAGAGACTCCACCACAGGATCTAATAACTCTTAAAGAGCCAGTGGGAATTTTGTTATATGTGATCTGACCGGTAATGATAAATATCTGCAGGTGAGTGTTCCGAAAGGATCACTTTGCAATCTCAAAGCCCAGGTGAACGTTGGCTTACCTCCCGATGCAGTCTATAACATTGTGATCGACCCTGACAACAGAAGAGTCTTCAAAAATATCAAGGTACGTTGTGTATGCATCTTGTTCTCTCTCAGAGATATGCTCCTGTGATTCATCGGCCTCAAATATTATAGGAGGTTATGTCGCGGAAAGTACTAGTAGATGAAGGATTAAGGCAAGTGGTGGAGTTAGAACAAGCAGCTTTGTGGAAATTTCTCTGGTGGTCAGGAACAATCTCAGTTCATGTCTTGGTGGATCAGAACCGCGCAGATCACTCTGTAAGAGCTGTTTGATTGTAAATATAATTTTCATGTACTTTTCTTGGAAATGGTTTATGAAAGGGAATTGGGTGTTGCAGATGAAGTTCAAGCAAGTAAAGAGCGGGTTCATGAAGAAATTCGAAGGGAGCTGGAAAGTTAAGCCTTTGTTTATAGACGAACATATGTGCGATCGTTTAAAACCAAAAACACTGGAGGAGTATAACCAGTGCACTGGAGGGAAAGGTCGGATCGGATCGAAGGTAACACTGGACCAGCTAATACAACCAGCAATTGTTCCACCTCCGCCCATCTCTTGGTATCTCAGAGGGATCACGACCAAGACAACAGAGATGCTTATCCATGACTTATTAGCTGAGACAGCCAGGATTCGTGCAGCCGGAGAAAGGGAGGATGGTCAGTCACCGGATGACCAACAGATTGGGACTACAGGAGATATCAAGGAAAGATGGGCTGCACATAGAAGAACATCAAGGAGACGGCGCAAGGATTTGTGTTAAACCACAGTCCATGATTTTGGGATAATCAGGATGTTTGGATCCGTCAGCAATATGTGAACATAACATAATGTTTGTTGTCATCAGATTCAGATTGGCATGAGAATTTCACATTCTGTTAGAGAATTATATAGCCATGAATCATGACTACAGATTACTAATACTCTGATATAATAAATTTTCAAATACACAACAATTCAAAAGAGCAAAAAAAATCTTATTTATAAGGTAAAAGATGCAAAATCTGGAAAGCAAAAGATTCAATCAATAATCAAGGATTCCGTAAATTACAATACACGGAACTATTATATTAAGAATTTCTAGTAAAGTTTAGGTACAAGACAGAACATTCACATACCCAGTATAGCAAAATGGTTCATCAGAAAATGTTTATAATCTTCTCTTGCATCCAGAGAGAGAGAGATCCTAATACAGCAGACAAAATCATCTGGATGCAATGCAATTCTCCCTCATCAAGCCTGTGCAGGAGCAACAACACAAGGACATAAGAATCCTAGAGATAAAGACACCAAAAGTTGTGTTTTATGAAACTTATATTACCTTTCCGGCAATGTTGTTGGAGAGCCAGTCCAGGCCTTCGTACAGCCCTTCACCTGAAGTGGCGCATGTGCTCTGAATGTACCTGTAGCATGCAAAACATACATATATAAGAACATGGAAAGGTTTTTGAATTTTAGAACTTGTTGGGATGTTTGTTTACCAATGACGCTGACGGAGGGAATGCAGGCCAAGCTTATCTGTGATTTCAGCGGCATTCATCGCATTTGGCAGATCTTGTTTGTTAGCAAACACAAGCAACACAGCATCACGCAACTCGTCCTGCCAAAATAAACCAGTAAGTATAGGACTGTTGGAATGGACATGCCGAACAAAAGCTTTAATGAATCATCTGGTGGCTTTGGTTATGGACCTCATTCAGCATTCTGTGGAGTTCATCTCTAGCCTCGACAACTCGGTCTCTATCGTTACTGTCCACGACAAAGATCAGACCCTGAGTGTTCTGGAAGTAGTGTCTCCACAAGGGACGAATCTAGAAGAAGCTAAAAAAGGTCAGTTTCCATTTCAGTAAAAGTTCCTTGATCAACAATAAGAGCATAGAGACTCTATACCTTGTCTTGACCCCCGACATCCCACACGGTGAAACTGATGTTCTTATACTCCACAGTTTCCACATTGAAACCTGTTGAATAATATTTTAGTTTATTAATAATCGTTCTAAGAGTTTAATAAGCTCATCACAGTTAAAAACCAGGATTATGGTGTGAAGCTTTACCAATGGTAGGAATGGTGGTGACAATCTCTCCGAGTTTGAGCTTGTACAGAATTGTGGTCTTACCAGCAGCATCAAGACCAACCATCAGAATCCGCATCTCCTTCTTGGCAAATAGCCGGCTAAACAGCTTGGCGAAACTCAGCCCCATTTTTGCTTAACTGCACAAATACAATCAAGTAGAGTATTAAAAGCCTCATTCACGTTCTGTATTACGCGATTTCAATCTCTTTCCCAAAAGAGAATTCAAAACTACGCACCTATAGTGCCAAAGTTTCAATTCTCATAATTCTCTAAGAACGATCAATTCCAAAACAATCACATAAGACACGAACATAAATTTAACGATATCAGGCAGATCCAAACAGATATGGAAACGTCCCTAAAATCTGTACTGCCTAAACTTCATGATCTCTTTAAACAGATTTCGTCCACATCTCGGAAGCTATCAGAGAACCATATATAATGAGGAAAAATGGAATCGAATAGAAATTTCAACAGATCCACACAGTTTTAGAGGTTGAAAATGTCATATCGTATAAGAATCCTCGATGTTCACAAAGCTTGAAATCTAAGAGCATTATCCATAAATGTGAGCAAAGCATCAACCTCAACGAAACAAATCCAGACAATTCAGAATGAATCCAGAGCAAAATCACAAACAAATATATACGCAAATCTAAATAGTTTGAAATTGAAAATGCATGAAAAGAGATCCAGATCAAATGCATAGATGCGAAGAAAGTATTCGAGAGACCGAAGAAATTTGAAAGATCGAGAGAGAAGCTTAAAAAGAAACGCGAGGACGCCGAAACTAAAAAAGTTGGGAGAGAGGAAATAAAATTATAAGGAGAGAGGAGTACCGGTTTCTACGTCGCTTTGAATTTTCCATGACCAATTGCAGGTGTTTGTCAGGGTCTCATGCTACCTGCCCAATACAAATTTGACACGTATCTACTGGCCAATTAGAATGTGCCGTGTCATTTTCATGTATGATATTGTACATTTTACACTTATTAAATAAATAAAAATTATTTACATTTTTTTATCACTGGTAGGATACTCATTGCCTAACAAAAAATTTCTTCAAAGTCATATATTACAAGATGAAATACATATGGCAACAGAAAATATAGAGAACCCTGAAATCTAAAGTTTGTAAGAGAACAAGTAAAAGAAAACATATATGACTTTGAAGAAATTACTAAAGCGAATAAGAGCATCTTTAATGGTAAACCTCACAGTAATTTCTTACCATTTAAAGAAAATAAAAAATAAAAAATGAGCAAATTCGAGTTCCCCAAGAGATGCTCTAAAGATTTGAAAATACAAACCCAAATTAAAAGATGTGGTTACCGTCGATAATACGGACCTGAACGTATGACAAAGTTCCTATAGCAAAAGTACTTCATAGTTGAAGATCTAAGCTTCTGATCCGAAAAGAAATATATCCAACAAAATTGAAGATAATTAAGATGACATGTTGATATCTCAACATAAATTATGGAGATACTAGAGTTTGATCAGGTCTTGAAAGTGTAGACACAAAATAAAACAACTTTAATATCAGGAAATACCGACTTCTACTGGAACAACATATCGAATCCGGAGAGAAGAAAAGAAGTTCAGACCCAATCAAATATAATCAAAGCCTAAAATCATGTAGTTACATATTTACATAAATTTATGAGCTAAATTTATTTTGAACAACTTTAATATATATGGTCTGGCTAACATTTCTTTCGTTCCAAAATCATCTTTTTCCAAAAATAATACAACTAATCAGTTTATACTTTATACTCATATAGCAATATGCCTTACACTATTAGTTTTAATATTTAGTTTGACTTGTTTTTTCGGTTATAGTTTTGTTGCCAACCCTTAGAACACCTCCAAAAGAAAAATGTTAATATAGTTTTTCAACATTAAAATAAATAAATTAAAAAGAAAAAAAGAAACTCAGGTTTTTAAAGCAGCAAAAAAGAACCCAAGTTTTTAAAAAGAAACTCTCACCTCCACTTGTTGGTACCTGATCAATTTTTTTCCATTAAATTTAAATAAAAATTAAATTTTTATAAAATAAAAATATTTTATTGTTTTAAAACCTCTAATTAAGCATTCTACCAATAGATGGTCTTAACCTCACTAGTGTGTAAAATTCAAAGTACGAAGTAAGCATTCATTTCTTTTTGATACAAAGACATTATATTCTTTAATAAAAAATTATATATGTATAATATATACTACAATGCTTTTCAGTCTCATTGTATTTGCTTCATTCACAAGGCATATATTAGGTCAATTGCTAAGATGAATTACTACCACATATTACGTTACGTGTGTGCATCCCTCACTACAAACGATTATCAAACTATGCGATCACCTTAAAGTTCGTCGTGAGCATCTTCAGTTTTTTCTCCGACCATAACAGTTTCTCCCATATACTGATTAGTTTGGTTTAAGCTCTTGTCGTCATGCGAATACAGACAATCCGCAGAGGGATGAACCACACCATAACCAAACCCTTCAGCAGAGTTACAGTACGTTTCGACTTTTCCATCTTTGCCTTCCAAATTGACATTGTGGAGGGAAATGTGCCTGCATGGAACTGCGTCACTGCACGCGATGGCTTTTTCGCTTCTTGTGGTTCCCGTTATGTTCCTGTACATTATCTTGGTTACGTTCACTGCGATGTCTGCAAAAAATATTTAAAAATTAATCATTTTCCTTGTTAAGATTTCATCTATTAATGGTTCTGTTAAAGAAACCTGGTTTTGACAGGTTGATGGTGAATCACAGTAGAATTGATCGATTATAATCGGATTTGCAACGTCCTGCCTCTCAACGTTCTCGAAACGTACACCCTTTACGTAACCATTACCATCCTGTTTCAAAGATTTCATAATTGTTTTTAGTCCTGAACCACTAATGAGTGGAAACTACGAGAAACAATCGAGCAAAGATCGATTAAGAATTGAGATTTTACCTGCAATGTCTTGATTCTTAGCCACTGGTTGTGTTCTTTACATACGCAGTGTCCAACACAACTGCAGTGACGGTTCCTGTCGAATGACCTTGTCCAAGGCTTCCAATGCTGCACAACACAAAATTAGATAAAAAAATTACAAACTTTAAGTGTTTCTACTTTGATAAGGTTACCTGATTCCGTGTCCTGGTCCACAGTAGATTCTCTTCATTTTATCTTCGCGCTTCCATTCACAATTGAGACGCAATCATCTCCTGTTATATCAAGTTTTATATATGAATTAACTGAGTTGATTATATATTACCATACCAGAATTAAAATTAAGAACCCACCTTGTTAAAGGTGCTCTTAGGCCTCTCAAAAACACATTTGAACTTGAATATATAGTTAGCGCCTGTACGAATAAACACTTTGTCATAAATAAGCTAAAACCAATCACAAAAGATAGGTTTTAACGATGGATATTCGCAAAAGGGGGAAAGGTTCAGAGCGTTGGTGCGCCTACGCAAGGCTACAAGAGACAAATAAGAAAGATATGTGTCAGATTTGTTTGTACTTTAGAATAAGAATAAATATCAAGTTATGCAAAAGAAGATGTTACGTTAGACTTGTTCTTCCTGCATGAAGCAGCCCACCATTTGGAACAGGAACCATCTATAACTCCATTCCCTTGGAATATTAGTTTTAAGAGATTGAGTGATGTTGGTCTCTTACACTACTTCTAATGGGAGGATGCTAACACAATTTCTTAACATTAAAATAAATAAAAAAATTAAAAAAAAAAAGAAAAAAAGGAACTCAGGTTTTTAAAGTAGAGATGGAAGAACCCCAAGTTTTTATATAAGAACCTACACTTCCACTTGTAAGTTTGTGATTAGTCAGTTTTCATTAAATTAAAATAAAAATAAATTCTTATAAAAATAAAATATTTTTTTACGAACCTCTCATTCAACATCTTATCAGTGTAGATGGTCTTAAAATTCTTATTTAATAACGTTTCTCTCTTTTTTAAGAAATCCAATAACATTAATATTTTATTATTAAGAAACTTACAAAATATTTTATCAATTGGAAGTGGTCTAACCCCTTTAAGTTTTGAAAATGGGAGCCAAACCCTTTGGAATTTTGGGTCCCATTGACTTGGCTCATCTGGTGCCACGATTGTTCCATCAATCTATAAATATTGTTTCAAAAAATGCATTAGACAATACAGTATAGCTATAATTTTCATGTGTGATCTTGTCGTTTTCAGGTATAACAAATCAGAAACCAAAAAGAATGAAAGTTAAATTGACCTGAATAATCTATCTTGCTCGACAAGGACCACCAAATTTCTTTGCATTTACTAAATAGACGTCTTTGTGGGACTAATGATAACATGATTTTATTCTATTTATTAAATCCTATTGTAATTGTATATCAATGCAGTATAAAAATTGTCGATACAAATGAAAGTCTAACTAACACTTAAAATACATGTACCTACTCTAATTCAAGCCAATTAAGGTTAATACTTTTTCGTTTAGCAACCTAAATGTAACGAGCATAAGCAAAATAAAACATCAAAACTAAGCAGAAGAAACAAATAAACAGAGCTAACACTGAAAACAGAGCAAAAGTAAGATATATGAGTGAAAAATAAGGCAGTAGGTGAAACAAGCGCAACGTGATGAGAAAACAAGTTCCTAATGAATAAGTACCATGGATCAGCGTATCACTTATATCCACTAGGCGCTTGACAACACTTAAAAGAGAAGACCTGTAGGCATCAAGTACACAAGACACTGAATCCACTCTTGTGGGAAACAAACTCGACTAAGCTATTAACTGACCATATCGCCATAAGCGTTTGAAAACTTAAATGGCATGAAGAAACAACTCACTTTGAGCCGATTCACACCTTAGACGTTCGATCCCTCGAGCTGAGAATGTGAATCTTTGAAGTTGGTTCGGTCAGATATTCTACAAAACACCTATCAGGTGCTAGAACGTCTAAGAATATGTTTCAGTTGATCAGACTGAAACAAGCATTAACAACACCAAATTAGACGAGATCAAAGCATTCCTAATCTCAAGCAACCTAGAAAGCCTAAGATCCACACTAACCTAACATATCCTCAAGAAACCTAGGCAAACTACTCAGAACTCATAAAATAAACAACAACGAAAATCACAGCAAGTAACATAATAATAAACTCGAACTCGACCTAAGAGAAAGATTAATCGAAAACGAAAATTGCATAAAAATCATAAACAAAAGGTTTGATGCCTCGAGATTAAAAAGAAAACGGCACTTGCACAAAAGAAGCAAACACTATGTTCTTTGTTTCTTGCGACAAATAAAAATCTTTATACTAAGTTCGGGTTAAACCCTAGATCGATTCGGCCTATTATACGTGGTCCAGCGTGTAGTGGACTTTAGCTTCAGGCTGACCCAAATGCTGAAAAAGCCCATGAGTTGAAAGTCTGTAGCCCAGAACACGATCCACTCGAAACAAGACTCGAACGTGCATCACGTGTGTGTTCAACACTCAATCGTAGGCTTGAGTGCAGCTGGAGTTCATCCAAGCTCGAGCTCGCGTCTGGTGTTGATTCCAAAAGTCGAGAGTATGCTCGAGTGCGTCTAACCTTGATGCAAAGCTCGAGCTAACATCCAAGCTTGATCCAGAGCTCGAGCTTGCATATGGCGTTGGTTCAAAATCTGACCATCTTCTGCTTCCAATCGACTCCAAGTGCTGCTACTACTATCTTGTAATCTCCAGCTGTCCAGAACACTATATTTTTGTGCCCCAAGTACATGAAATCTCTTTAAATGCAATGTGCGTGCTATGCAAATGGATGAAGCTATTAAAACTCTAAAATGACGAGAATGTAATAGATATGCATGCATAAAATGGCTAAATGAGACTCCGAAAACATGTTAAAAATCGTACATATCAACCAGAGCAGGTCGTGGTCCAAGTGCGTGTAAATGCTGGTTATAATAAGAACGCTGCATCAGATGTTTTATAGCAATAAAGAAAATGGTGCAAATGTTACACTGAGCAGTTTCTAAAAGCAAACCTGAGTATCATCAAAACCTCCATCTCCAACTCGCTAAAGTTATCCACATTCACCAGATTCTTACCAGACTATTGGCTTGTAAACGACGAGAAATCAAAGGAGGTTACATCATCGTCAATCTCATCTTCAGGCACATCAAGATTCTCAAGCTGCCCAAAAATGTCAAGTTTCCTGGATAGCATATTACCTGAAGCTCCCATTAACAGAGCCAACATGAAAACAATGAAAGGCTTATCCATTTGATGCTTTTTAGAAAAAACCGCCACGCTAAGATTTAATAATAGTATTGTTCAAAGTAATAAGATTGTGTCTAAAGATGATTATTGTTTGTAATGAGATGATCCATAGATTTAGGTATAAATATAAGCATAATAGGGGATTATATTGGCTTGGCTTAAAAGTTGATGAAGATAAGGCTTGGCTTAAAAGTTGATGAAATCTCATATTTAGGTATATATATAAGCACAATGGAGACATAAAATCTCATATCTTTCATTCATTTTGGAGTACATATGAAAAATATCAATTTCTTCATTTTTTTTCTTTTATTTTTTTCATGGTTTGTTTGCATGAAAATACAACACAGAAAAAACGTTTGTTAGATTCTGTTTTTAAGTTGAGCAAAACATAATAGTTGTAGTAGTATCCTAGAATTCGGAATGATATGCATTCGTCGTACTATGGAGCGTTTGGAAAGAGATTCATCTTGACTCTGCAAATTTCATTCATAAATAATATATTTAATTATTTTTATCAATTTATTCATGTAATTTCTTTATAAATTATTGGTTTGTCTAAATGTAAAACTTGTGTTTCTACGCTCCTAACTAATTATATGTTGACTTCTGATATATTATTAGACAACATGTAGAGGAGAGACCTCGATAGTGTAGTACTTTATCTCTCGCCTGGAGAAAATTTTGATCTAACATTTCGGCGGCTTCTGGTGAAGAAAGGTTTCAAATTCTCGCAAGCTTATGGGCTTCTAAAATAATAAACGTAATGGGCCGTAAGCCCATTAAAGAATGATAAAGCCTGCAACGGGTAAGCTTGTTCTCGACCTTTCCCATATGACGAATATGATTCAAACGTGTGGCTTGACAAATAATAAAAAAATACAAACGTGTGGACTGTAGAGGGAGAAATATTACAATAACAAATTATCGATCTCTCATGAACATCGGATTCACATTCATAATTTTTCTTTTATTTCATTGTTTTTGCTCACAGAATCTGATACCGAATTTGAGCAAAGCATTACTACAGGTATCTATTGTTTTGTCTAATCTTCTTTTTTGTTTTTGCTTTGTCTGGCTCTGGTTAAGTAAAGAATCTGTCTCTTGCTTTGAATGCTATATCTCTCTGTGTATCTTTCAAGTTTTATCTCTCTTCCTCTCGTTTTCTTTGTTAGTGCTAACTAAAAAACATCGAAATTTTGAGATCCGTGATGTTCAATCATGAGTTTCTTGCCTCTGCTTTTTCTTTTCTCTACATGAATTTATTATACTCTTGCTAAAATCAAATCAAATCGGAAAAATTCAGAACGTTACAGGAACTACTTATTTCGATGAAGATGAAGAATGTATTTAGTCGAATTGATATTTCGAGTTTCGTGACAGGTTCAACTGAACATACTTGGCAACCAACAATGTCTGCGGAGACCAACATTCCAAGTTACTGGCTAAACTGGAGATTCTTCTTGTGTGCAATCTTCATAGTAACGTCTCTGTTTCTATCTTCATTTTTGATTTGGAAATACGAAGGACCAAGTAAACGTAGGAAACGCGGTGATGGTCAGACTCGGGAACTTGAACTTACAGGAGTTGTATATGATGATGAAACTTGGAACACTTGTGTCAGAGACATTAATCCGAATTGGTTGTTAGGTTTTCGTGTTTTTGGTTTTGTTGTTCTTCTTGGACTTATCTCTGGTAATGCCATTGCTGATGGATCTGGCATTTTCATCTTCTACACACAGTGAGTTTTCATAAAGATGCATAGTGATTACATAAAGATTTTACATCCTCACTTGTTCTGATGAGTGTTGTTGATTGGTTTTTTATCAGATGGACTTTCACATTGGTCACAGTTTACTTCGGGGTATGGCTTTTCTCCACTTTATCATGGTACTACACATGCTTTTATCCAATCATCAAAATCAGCTTTTTCATTCTACCTTAGATTAGTGAACCAGTAACGTGTTGTTAGATGTGATTCTCTGTGGAATCTCGAGGGTTTGATGGCAATATTTCCCGTGAAATAGGTTGATGAAAAACCTCAATTGGACTTGATCTGAATGCAGCTTGCAGCTTTGGTGTCCATAAACAGATTTAGAGATGCTAATAATGGTGAAAACGGAGTCAGTGGAGTAGATGAAGAGCAAGGATCTTATAGACCTCCCCTAAATGGCATAGATTCGAATGTGTTTAAATCTTCAAACAGACACGATAGAGACAACAGGTCTGCACGTCAGATCGCACCAACATTGGGTTACATTCTTCAAATTCTCTATCAAGTGAGCCTTCCTGTTTTAAGGTTAAACATGCTAAGATTTGTGAATAGATGTCTCTGTGTCTGAACATGTTTTGAATTGCAGACTTGTGCAGGAGCTGTATTGCTTACAGATGGTGTGTTTTGGTTCATTATCTTCCCTTTTCTCAGTTCCAAAGATTTCAGTCTCGACTTTGTAAGTTTTAACCACAAAGTTTATAAGTTGTAACGAGACTTGAACAATTGGTTGTGTTCGATTTTCTTGAAGCTAAACTTTGACCAAACCTTTATACCGCAGTTCATTGTGATTATGCACTCAGTCAATGCTATTTTTCTCCTCGGCGAAACTTTCCTGAATTCTCTGGTTTGTGTTTATGCTTAATCAACAAAAGAACATGATTTAGATGATTATTACATGATGATGATTTTCTATGTATCCAGCGATTCCCGTTGTTCAGGATTGCATATTTTGTGGTATGGACTGGCATATTTGTGCTATTCCAATGGATTGTTCATGCTTGTGTCTCCTTCTGGTAATCATCACGGCTCTATGAACAGATTAGCTTACTTGCTTATAGAGGTATGTGTATAACAATGTGAAATCTGTTTGTGCAGGTGGCCTTACCCATTCTTGGATCTGTCATCACCCTATGCCCCTTTATGGTACTCTATACAAACTCATCACCTCGTCCTTATAGTGATTGTGCCACCAAAATTTAGAGATGGATTTGGTTTTGAAGATGTAGACAGTGAACATGATTCTTGATCTTTCATGGAGTTAGACTAAATAAGTAATGTGTTTAATTGATGTTGCAGGTATGCAGCTGTAGGCTTGATGCATGTACCATGCTTTGGAATCTTTGCTATGATCGTGAAGTTGAAGCAGTTGTGGCTCTCAAGACGTTTTTCAGGACAATAGCAAATACCAAATATAGTGGAATGATTATTAGTGAGATTCTCATTGAGCAGAGTTCAAAAAACAAGTTAAAATCTCTCATAGTCTTATGTACACGTATAGGTTCTCTTCTGCCTTTTGTATCAATTGATTTTTTGTAAATTACATTTAATGTTCCTCTTGAAGGAAGATATAAATCAGTTAGCTACTCATCATTATATTTTGGAGGAGAATAAAATGAATAAAAAGTGTTCTTTGACTAGTTTTTGCATCGAGTGATTTTAATTTTGTCTCTGTATTATCAGTGTTTCCTCTGTTTTAAAGTAAATGTGTTTCTAAGAAGTGTTGGGTTTTATTCCGACAATTGTATTAACAAAATTCTATCCAAGTCCAAAGAATATCATCGTTCTGTTCTTCTCTGGGTCGACCAGTTGCTGCATTATGTGATTTTGGCTTCTTCCATGTTGAAGATTTTTTTGTTTTCTTTTATTGTATTTGCAAGACTTGATCGAGGTTTAATCTATTGGCATAAAACTGTCGGTTGGGATTGGTTCGACTTTGCCATTACCAAAAATTTTGTGAGACTTGTTTTGCATGTTTGAATGTTCGCTTCAGTTGGAAGTACACTCATTTGCCCGTGCTGCACAGATGCATAATGGTAAATCCATTGTATTATTGATTATGAGGAGTAAGCTTATATATAAGAAAAATATATGTATGTACATTAATATAATGGCTAGTATATATGTCTAATACACCCCCTCAACGTCGAGTGGAGAGTCCAATCTTGAAGTAGAGATTCTGAAAGCGGGTGCGTGGAAGGGGCTTGGTGAGTGCATCAGTTAGTTGATCCGTGGATGGTACATGTGTGACACGTAGCTGACCATTATGCACAAACTGTCGAACAAAGTGATAATCAAGAGCAATATGTTTCATCCGAGAGTGCAATACTGGGTTTGCTGCGAGGTATGTGGCTCCAATGTTGTCACAATATATGGTCGGTTGGGATGACATTTGGATGCCAAGTTCAGAGAGTAAGGAGGTTATCCAACACAACTCAGCAGTGGCGGAGGAAAGAGCTCGGTATTCTGCTTCTGTGGAGGAGCGAGCTACACCAGTTTATTTCTTAGAGGACCACACAATAGGATGACTTCCAAGGTAAACGATGTAGGCACTCGTGGAGGTGTAGTCGTCTTTGTTACCAGCCCAATCAGCATCAGTGAAGGCGTGAAGGTCTGGTTTATTAATAGCATGAAGACAAAGGCCATGAGATTGTGTCCCAGAGAGGTAATGGAGCACTCGTTTCACAGCTGACCAATGCTCGGTTGTGGGCTGGTGCATGAATTGTGCTAGTTTGTTGACTGAGATAGAGATGTCTGGACGTAGATGAATAAGGAGGTATCAACAACTAAGTATAACACCCCCTTGATTGTAGATGAATAAGGAGGTATCAACAACTGAGTTTTTGAATCCGGATTGGAGGAGAAAATTGCAGAGTTCGGTGTACCAAGCCCGAGAAGCTTGCTTGAGGCCGTAAATTGCTTTGTTTAGTCGGCAAAGGGCTTATGGATTTGTCTTGTCTTGAAAGTCTGGTGGTTGCAACAAGAACACTTCTTCCTTGAGATGGTCCTGAAGGAAGGCATTGTTCAAGTCAAGTTGACGGAGAGGCCATGAACGAGTCACGACTGTGCTGAGAACAATTCTGATTGTGGCTGGTTTCACCATCGGGCTGAATGTATCTTCGTAGTCTATGCCAGGGCGTTGAGTATATCCCTTGGCAACTAGACGTGCCTTGTACCGATCAATAATACCATCTTGTTTCCGTTTGATTGTGAAGACCCACCTGCAGCCTACAACATTAGACACATTAGTACGATGAACTAAATCCCACGTATGATTGTGAGACTGTGAATGTAGTTCATCAAGCATAGCCTGGTGCCAATGCTTTATTTTCAGAGCTGCAGCTACGGTGTGTGGTATAGTCTCCGGATCAGAGGCAACCATGATGTGAAGATTAAGTTTTTGGACTGGTTTCTTCACACATTGACTCTGGCGTGGAGGTGTTGTATGTGGAGGGGAAGGAGATGGAGTTGTAGCTTGTCCGGATGTGGCAGAGGGAGCTGTCTCCAGTGAGGGTGGTGTAGTGGCCGTGGTTGATGCTCCTGGTTCTGTTGATGGAGCTAACGGTTGTGGTGATGGCATTGATGTGTGAGAAAGTGAAGGAGTCGGCAAGAGTGGTAGTGAGGGAGCGAGTGTGGCAGACGGAAAGGATGAGGTGTGTGTCTCCGTTTCTGGAATGAGTGGAGGTGCAAGAGGAGAAGCGAAAGGGAACACATGTTCATGAAATGTAACATGACAAGTTGTATAGATTCTTGATGTGGCCATGTTAAGACAAAAATAAGCATTTTGGGTAATAGAATACCCAAGGAACACACATGGTGTTGATCGAGCATCTAATTTATTAGTCGTATACGGTTTCAACCATGGAAAACAAAGACACCCGAATACACGTAATTTTTGAAAATTCAGAGGTGAACAAAATAACAATTGAAAAGGATTATGGAAATCGAGATTTTGAGCGGGCATTCTATTGATTAGATATACCGCTGTACTGAAGGCATACATCGAATAGGACTTCGGTATAGATGCATGAGATAGAAACGCTAAGCCGGTCTCAACAATATGGCGATGTCGTCGCTCAGTGATACCATTATGTTCCGGTGTGTGTGGACTTGTCATGTGCGCAATGCCTTGGGAAGCAAGGAAGGCCCGAAGTCCAATATACTCACCCCCATTGTCACTATAAAGAGTATAGATCTTCTTTTGGAACCTGTTTTCTACCAAAGATTTAAATGTAGTAAAAATGTCAAAAACTTGTGATTTACGCTTTAGTGGATATAACCAAGTATAACGAGTGAAATGATCTACAAAAATCACATAGTATTTAAAACCATCAATATATACTAATGGTGAAGTCCAAACATCTGAAAAGATAATATCAAGTAGCTGCGAAGATTTTAAAGTTGAATCGGAAAACGGTAACTTATGCATCTTATTAATCGAACAAGCAGTGCAAGGTGTTGGTAGTAAAACATTGGAAAAAAGTGGTAAACTAAATTTTGAAACAATGCGTTGAAGAATTGGTAAGGCAGGATGTCCTAGACGAGAATGTCAATCAGATATAGTGGTTCTAATAGCCGAAGCAAAATCTAGTAACGGTGGTTTGGAAGTTGATGGTGTCGGCCATTTATAGATACCATCCTTAGACTTGCCTTCCAAACAAAGAGCTCCCGTTTGTAAATCCCTGACCTGGAAGTAAGTTGAAGTGATTGTAACAGCCACATCATTAGTCGTACATAACTGAAAAACCGAAATCAAATTTTTATCAAGAGATGGAACACAAAGAACATTGTTAAGATGAAAAGGACGAGTATAAGAGGGAAGAGAAAGGGAACCAGAGTGTGTTATTGGTAAGGCAGATCCATCACCAAGAAGCACATCATCACCACCATTGTAGGGATTGTGAGCTGCCATATTGTTTAAATCGGAAGTCATGTGATGTGATGCTCCGGAGTCCATTAACCAAGTTGAGGAGTCGGAAAGCATCGTTGTATTGGCACGCGGGTGCCAGGTCTGTGGTGCATGTCTCCAAGGCTGAAATTGAGGAGGTTGTGAATTATGTTGGGAAGCCCATGGAGCGGGTGTAGAGCCTCGGACAATATGATATTCTGGACAGAACTCGACACTATTACCCTGAACGCCACATGCTTGACATTTACCAAGATAAGGCTTACGAGGCTGTTGTGAATTCTTGTTGTACCCAGCTGAACGATTAGTAGATGACATAGGAGTATTGTAGGTCCGAGAGATGTTATTGTTGTTGTTGGAGCGTGGCTGTTGACGTGATCGTGAGTCTGCAGCATTGGCCACGATAGGAGATGCTAAGACTGGTTCATCGCAGAGAATCATGGCTTCGCGGTTCATCAAGCGTTCAAAGAATTTGTTCTGTTAGGTCCTCTGGATCTAGTGGTTTACCAAGCAAGGCAAGATCATTATATTTGGACTTCATGAGGCGGAGATATTATGTAATAGTCTTCGATCCCTTAACACACATTCTGATCTGATGTTTTAATTGTCGAATGTGCCCTCTGGTTGGATTACCAAAGGCTGCAGCGAGACTGTCCCATATTTCCTTTGTGGTTGCAGCAATGGAGACAATTGACTGAGCCGACAGTGAGATTGTGGAGAATTCGATCTTGACGACGCCATGGAGCAAAATCAGGATTTGGAACCGAGGCTCCATTAGTGACAATTTTTGGCGACGGTACAGGAAACGATCCATCAAGGAACTGATGCAGTTCATGACCCTCAAGTAGAGCTTTAACTTGACGGCACCACATTAGGTAATTTTTTGTCGTGAGTTTAATCACTCCCGACATGTTAACAGAGAGGAGGGAACTTCCTAGATTTTGAGCATTAAAAATAGATACACATTCAGCTGTGGAATCAGATGACATGACAAAGAAATCAAGAGTGTAAGAGACGATAAGAGGAAGACAAAACAGAGAACGAGAGAGAAAACAAAGAGCGACAAAGAAGATAGGAGGAAGATGAAAACAGAGAACGAGAGAGAGAAAACAGAGAGCAAGCAAGAGAGAAGAAGAAGCAACAGAGAGCAAGCAAGATAGGAGAAGAAGCCAGTGGCTTAAGAGAAGAATAGGTTTTACCTATTTGGCTCTCATATAGGAAAAGGTAAATTCATTGTATTATTGATTATGAGGAGTAAGCTTATATATACATTACAAGATATGTGTATAAGGAAAGTATATGTATTTACATTAATATAATGGTTAGTATATATGTCTAATAGAATCAACTGCTCATATTCTCTTTACGTGTTATATAGCGAAAATGGTATGAAGCCTAGCTCCGTGGAAGAATGAGATTATCATGGAAGACATCGATAACACCTACTAGGCCATCATAGATCGTGCAAGAAACCAAATTAGTCTCCCTCACATTGGCATCTCTATCCTCCTTAGTCCCTTGATCATAAGGCATTTATGGAAAGCTCGAAATAAATATAAGTTCAATGGAAATAGATTCAAACCTGAGAAAATTTTAGGCAAAGCAATTAGAGATGGCGAATCCATGAATCTCAACGCGATGGATTTACCTGTCAGGTTGATGCTTCTTGGAGTCCTGAACGTTAAGAGTTGGATTAGGATGGAAACTTCGAAACCTAGGATCATGAGAAGTTTCTTCACAATCCAGAATCTGCGAGTGGGTTAACTTTCCTCTGATGAATGAATGCTTAACCATAAGAGTTGCAACCTCTCATGCAATTTTCAACGGAATAGAAGCGCTATGGCTGGAGTCTGATTTCTAACTACTCATTAATGCAATCACAAGTGGATCTCAACTACCAGAAGTGTACAGAGCAATGTTACAATATTCTTACTCTTCAAAAAAAACTAAATTTGTTTAGTTGTCGTTTTAATACCAAATCAGAGAATAAAGAAACGGATGCTCTTGAAAATCAGCCTCACTGTTTTCCGAGTTTTCTCTCTTATCTTGATGTAGGCCTCTAGGTCCCTAAAGCTTAATTATATATGTTTGTGTGTTTAGAAAAAAATAATACGTGTGGATTAAAAAATGTGTAAGTGGCTTCATAACATGGTGGATGTGATTTGTGAGCTCTCCCCAATGAAAAAAAACCAGCTAAGTTGTTAAGAATGTAATTGTTCTATATTAAAATTTTAAGATTATTCTAATCTACTATATAAGTTAGGGGTCAATTCATTCATTATTAATTGGTTTTGAATTAGAAATTTATCATTTAACATAATATCAGAGCCTAAGATTATGTTTCGTCAGACATGCATGATGATATGTTTCTGTTGTGGGTCTGGCCTAACATGCATATATTATATTGATGTGTATCTTGTGGTGTTTTGAGATGTTCGATTATATCATATATTTTTTTGAAGAGGTGTATTAAAATATAATTGTCCTACTTCGAAAATTGAAACCATTTTAATCTACTATATAAAATAAAAATCAATCTACTCATTGTTTGAAAGTCCGTAATTTATGATAAGTAGGCTGCACTTTGGGGGGTAGGTCGCAATCGTCAAATGCGCCATTATCAATAACCAAAAAACTTGAGGCTTATTACTTCTTGAAATCATTTTTAGCTGAATGATGAGAAGGTAAGATTATATAAATTGAGCCAAACACGAATATTAACAATTTGTTGCCACGTTAATGGAGAAACATGATCTTTTGTAATCTTTAACCAAAGCTACTAATTTTATATAATTAACTTTCCATAAATATGTAACTTTTGATCTCACCCGCACAGATGGAGCCCAATTCTCTTATAATTGACTCGATTCAATATTATAATAAAAGTTTAGATTTCGGATACAAAATGTTTTTTTTCAAGACACTTTTATGTGATTCAATTTTGTGATCTCCCAATATTTACTGTTGTATATAGTAAGAATAGAAGAAAGATAGTGAAGTTGTGTGCAAATATTTACTGTTGAGATTGGATTCTAGTGAATTCTTATGGAATTTTCACGGACATTTCCAACTTTCTCCACCATTCTAGTGGAGTCGATTTTAAATTTATCAGTCGTGATTTTAATTTAGTAGCTGATAGTTTACCTAAATCAGCCTTCATATCCTGTACCGATTTTATTTCGATTTAATTTTAGTTTCCAGTTTGGTTGCAAAAAAAAAGATAATAAAGTTTCAATTTGGAACTCAACTTCCAGAGTTGTGATTTTTTGCTCAAGTTAATGAAAGAAAGACAAAATTTATATTTTGATGGACCACATACAAAACTAAATTAAGGACCACTTGGAGAAACATTTGAAAAAAGAATTTAAGTGCAACATTAGAACTTTGCATCAAGATTCTTTGAGTATTTTTTTGTTTCAATGCTGCATGTCAACCACATTACATATTATTGAAATTGACACGATTACATGAAATCGGTTTAAAAATTATATAAATTAGTATATATCTAACCATCTTATTAACGTAGTATAAATTATATATATCTAACCATCTTATTAACGTAGTATAAATTATATATATCTAACCATCTTATTAACGTAGTATAAATTATATATATATGGTGTGTGAATTGAAAATAATCTATTGTTGATTTATATTTTTAGTTTATTCTTTCTTTTTCTTAGTTCATTATATATACTCATGGTTGCTTGCTATCCGAGTGAGTATTCTTTGCCACTGGTTAAAGGTCCATTTGACAAGATTTATTCCTCATGATAATCTTTAAAATAAGTGCATACTTTACTTTTTTTGGTCGATAAAGGCTTTTATTGATACTATTTCTACGTTTTATGTGCAACGACTGCTGAAGAAACAAAAGATGAAACTTTCCTGATATCATTTGTTTCCATACAAAAAAAAAAAGAACTTATTTTCTGGCTATAGTGTCCAGTTTCTCTTACGGGTACGTTGCTACGTTTTAGTCGACCTTTTAGCTAGTTAAGAACTTAATATTGAGTCTCATTATTTCTGATTATGCTTAAATCTCAGTCGTGTATAACCATTATGTACATGATCTGTTATCTCAAAGCGAAGACAAACAAAAAAGAAATTGTTTATTAATTTATAAAAATTATTAAGATATTGATACAATATTTGAACAAAAAATTAGTTTAAAATTCTAAATTATATTATTTTATAGAATTATTGAAGAATCGAATATTAAGTTAAATAGGTTTTACTATATCTTAAATAGGTTATACATATATAACTCATATTGTAATATTAATCGACTGAATGATAATAGATAGATTGAAAATTACGAAAGTGACAGTGCAAATTGGTTAGTTGGCAATCTAACATTGGTTTTCTTAAAAGCCTCCAAAAATTAAAATAAATATAAAATATTAGATAATAGAAATACTGTATCAAGAGATAAAGAACATAAAATGATTTGACATGATAATGATGGGATAATAATATATTTTATATTATAATAATATAAATAATAGTATAATGTAAATTATACACGATAAGAAATTACATAAATTGATAATGTTTTATTTGAACACGATAACCAATTGAATATACAAAAGTAACCGAGAGAAGTATAAGAAACAAGAAAGATACATATTAAGAATTAGTATAAAGTGATTTAGTTAATATGTTGGATATCTAAAAATAATGTAAAATTTACGACGATAACTATAATTATATTACAAAAAATTTGAATATAAGCATACAATACAAATAAAAACATATTAATAATATTGTTAGTAATATTTTTCAATAACAACTAACACAAGCACATACTACCTTATAAAATTATTTTGGCTTCCGTAGCCTATACTTTTTCGCCAATTTCCACTTATCATTTGTTATACACTCCAATTTTCTTATATTGTATGCTACTCATAATTTTACTTGCATTTTTATTAGATATAAAATTTAAAGGTGAAAAATAAGGTTACCTCAAATATTATTTATCAGGATATCCTCTAAAAACGATATTGATATATGCAGCAGATCTACCTTGAGGGCTAACGGTGAGGATCCTAAATCTGAAATGATCCAACGAAGTGAAATGGGAGAAGCAAAGCTGTGTCGTTTATAAAGGTTAGACACGAAACCAAAGCTTTATGTCAGTTAAATTTCGCACCAAAGTAAGTCTGATGGATCTGTCAATCAACCTGTCCATCAACGAAAAGACCCTTTCATTTTTGAAGTTTCTCAATTTTTTAAAAAGGATTGGCCACTATTAAACTTCGAAAAGGTGTTTAGTTAGCACATGACTGAAACCAATTAAACAAAATAAATACTCTCTGAAATATTGATGGCAATGATCGACAAGGAACACCTACTTACCGTAGACATGTACATTTAACGGAATTTAACTTATAAATGGCTTAAAACAAATTATAATATATAATATAATATTTTCTAAAAATAATAGATATGTTTTTGTAATTTTCTAAAATATTATGGAAGAAGGAATTGTAACTATTTCAAAACTATCAATTAAATTCGTAATCTCACGTAAAATTCTAAATCTTTGTCTTAAATCATATGAAACATTATAACCACAAGAAAAATATATTGAATCTAATTGTATCATGTGAAACTTTAAAACGGATTGTAACTATATAAAAACTTGAATTTCACCTCTAACCATATAAATTTTGAAACCTAAAATATATAAACCCTAAAGTATAATCATATAATACTATAACTATATTTATAAAGTAATATAAATATAATTAACTTTACTAATTAAATTAAACCATTTATAATAATATATGACTTTTATATATGAAAAATTGTTGGTAGCCTAAAATAAATATCCATTTACT
Source organism: Lepidium sativum (assembly GCA_023374145.1). Taxonomy (NCBI): domain Eukaryota; kingdom Viridiplantae; phylum Streptophyta; class Magnoliopsida; order Brassicales; family Brassicaceae; genus Lepidium; species Lepidium sativum. The sequence continues at coordinate 29,737 of JAKUCM010006323.1, forward strand.
AATAAGGTATGTAGGGGGCAGATGCATCGAGGAGGGAGGGGTGTCATATACCCCATAAAGTTTTTACAATTTATTAGTATATGTTAACTTTTTTTATAATTGATCTTTCTCATAAAATTTTGTTGGCACCCATTAAATATAAGTATAGTCTACTTAAAAATTAATTAGCCCAATACAAATTAAATGTCTATCCATATGTAGGTTTGGGCGTTCGGTTACCCGTTCGGGTTCGGTTCAGGTATTTTCGGGTTTTCGGGTTTTCGGTTCTATTGACTTAGGACCCATTCGGGTATTTCTATTTTTCGAGTTGGGTTCGGTTCGGGTATAGATCGGATTCGGGTTCAGGTATTTATATATAAATTTATATAAAAACTTAAAATAAGTAAATAATTAATAGAAATAAGTCTATAAGGGATTAAATTTAACAAAAATATTTCGGGTACCCGTTCGGTCCTCAATTCGGTTCCGGTTCGGGTTCGAATTCGGTTTTTCGGGTATATAAATATATGACCCATTAAGGTATTTTTTCGGGTTCGGTTCCTCTTTTACGGGTTGGTTTCAGTTCAGATTTCGGGTATCAGTTTTTATGCCCAGGCCTATCCATATGTATTACTTAACTCTAGTTAATCAATTGTTAATTATTTTTCTTTTTAGGTCATCTTCTTCTATTTTATGGTTGTTCATAAAAATCAATAAGTTTATAACTTATTATTTGATCTCTGTTAAGAACTTATTATTTGATTTATGCTTGCTAATATTCAAGTTGCATAAGGAATGATTGAAGTGTTAAATAGAGACACAAAGAATATTTAAAAGGCAAAATTTATTTTAATTCTATTTTTCTATTCATTACTTTCTAATCACTTTTTTAGTTGATGTTGTATTCGAATTGTTTAGTTCAATGTTACAAGAAAATAAAAGAGTTACAATATCGTGAAGACTACTTTGTGAAATCGTATTGGAGATATATTTTTTTAGTGATTGTATAGTTTGTTCTGTTAAAAAACATATACTTGATAGTGTGACCAATGAGAAATTATGATACAAATTTTCCAGAATATGAGTGAGCGTAGGGTATGTCTTTAATATAACTAGTTGTATTGACATTTTTTAAACTAAATTTATATGGTTTTTCAAAGAAAATTTGTTTGACCCCCATAAATCAAAGTTCTGGCTCCGCCGCTAATCCTCCATGTACCCAACGAAACAAAGCTAAGTGAAAAACAATTGGAATCGTAAGTGTTCACATTGGCCACCGTAATTGAAACGTAGTATTAGGTCATTGCCGTCGTCGTTCAGCTCCTTTGTCACATAATGAATATTTGTTTTTTTCTCTAATCTTCCATCAAATAAAAAGAAAACTATTTTAACTCTTTACTAAAATTTTTATTTTCTTCTGAAATAAAAATGCAAATACATACAAAGGAAATAAAAATCAAAAATATTCTCATGAGATAAAAAAAAAAACATACAAATGAATCATACGTTTTAGTTTCCAAACAACAAAGTAAAACCTTTCATCATCGAAAAATATTTGAATCTCCTAGAGAAATCCTTAACATATAAAACATCTGATTGGTGACACATTTTGAATAAAAGTTAAAATGAGTGGTTGAAACAAAAATTATTTGAAATCGAAATCGAGTTTTTTTTAATTTAGTGGTTACAACAATCCAAACAAAAATTCTGATACTAGAGTTCGACATTTTCCCATTACAATTTGTAGATTATAAAGAGATTTTAGACTATAATAAAGTTTACTAATCCAATGGTTACAAAAAAAAGAAATTGAGGTTAACAATTTTTTATATAGGCTATAAATGTAGTTTGAAAACTAATGTAATTAGACTAAATATTGATCAAAAGATTCCAAGCTTTGACTCGCTCAATTAATGGACGACTAGAGAGACTTGTATCACACAAACACTCTGCTTCGCAGCTTTAAATGAGGCTAGTGACTCTTTCATAGACTCAGTTGATCACAAGAACTCACTCAAAGACTCAAACTATGAAGGAAAACACGTTGTATTCAAAGTTTTAGGTAATAACTTGAAAATGCATAGAAATTAAATTTGTAGTTTGGTTCGCTTTATGTCGTCTGAAACGCTTTGAAGACTGTTCGTACATACTCATGATTAGCTCATGAAGGTTGTTAAAGTCCATCTCTTGAATCCGATTCAGTAGCTTGAGATTTGGACATGTCATTGACTTAGCACAGCTAAAACATATGAAAGAAGATCGTTTCTCCCTTAAAATAAATATTATTTATTGAGAAAGTGTGTCATTATACTCAAGAGGAGATTCACTAGGTTAGAATTCGAATGCCAGAAAAAGGGGGTTAGAATTCATTTCTACTTACGTAAAATAAACCTTAAATTTTAGTACCTCTTTATTTTTATTGGAGAATTGTGAACCAATTAACAAACATACAGAAATGGTGGCTAGACTTCAAGCTAAAAAATAAAATAAAACAAATTTTAAAATTAATTTTGAAAGCAATAATATTGACAAATTCTAATTTATAGTTTAAAATTTTTGTATAATCTATCATTATAGTAAAAACGAGTTAAATCTCTAATACCAAAACTATTAATGGAGTCATCCTAACCACCAAACATAGAATAATCTAGCTAAAATATTTTCTAAGAATATGTACAATATGTTGATAGTGTAATCGTACTTTATAAAAGATAAGTTATAAAGTTAACTCCAACCGAAAACCCAAATCAAAATCGACCATATATAATAGACATTAGATAGTATCCAAAACCGAAAATATTTGATGGGTCCTCTTTATGTATATTAGTGGATATCATGTAACGTGCGGAACTGAAATGATAACTAAATGAGTAATTCATTGACATGAATACATATAAACATATTGCATTGGAATTTAGGATAATTTTTCAAAAAAACTCTCGGATATGAAATACTCAAATATATAGTGAAACTAAAAATATATCTAATATTTATACACGACTTGAATATGAAACGGTATGACCGAATCGAAATGTAATAGATTTTCAAATGGATATAAAAATATAGATTTGGACTGAATGGAATCCAAGCTGATATATATATATAGTTTTTAAATGGTATAAGAATTTTATATTTGAAAAGTCGAATCTGAATGAATATTCTTCGCAAATGGCTCTTTGCCTAGTGGCCGGCGGTAAGTCCACTTAAGGTAGTTTATTTGTACAACCAGTGATCGAGTCCCCCATCTACATTATGTAGGAAGTTGGTTACTAGATCGACCAATTGTGATCCAATTAATCTATCGTTGACAAAAAAAAAAAAATATATTCTTCAAAACCGACCTGAATACTGGAATGCGGAGGGGTAATTAGTATATTAGTTTTGCTGTTTGCGCAATACTCATAGCTATTAATTTAATGGTAGACAATAATACAATTGAATGCGGCAGAAAAGTACTATTATTGAATGACGAAGAAAAAGACAAAAAAGTTGATCATGCTATATATTTACCCGAATCGTATTCCTTAACAAATATAGCAACCCTTTCATCTTTTTCACTATCTTCAATGGTGATCTGATAAAAAGTTTATATTTATCATATTTTATTTTGTAAGAGTCCAGGGTTATGCAAATAACGATAAAACAGATGGAATATAATTGCACAATATCAATACTAGACCTTTCATAATATATTTTTGTAAAATTTATCCATTGTATTAAGGAAAAAATAGGCCTTATGTCCAAATTCGTAATTTTCAAAAATACTTCTGAAACAAAAGGTTTTTGAGTTCTTGGCCGTAATATTTACGAGACGAGACCTCACCAGTTTCATACTCTCTCGTTGTAGAATCGTAAACAGTATGTTCATAGTCTCTTTTAAGTTGTTCTTCAGGTAAGCAAAGCTTAGGCTAGAGATCGCAACAACGAGAAGTCATCTTGATCTAAGATCATAATCTATGGATAGAATGTGTGGTTTTCGTTCGGTGGAAGAGTATTCGGAGAAGGCAGAGCTGATGATTCGATCAGATTACCAATCTTTGCTTTGTTCATCCGCTGGAGACAATCGTGTGTTTGGATCCGACGAACTTGCTTCTGCTTTGTCCATCGCTCGAAAAGCAAATGATAATTTCTCTCTTGGATTTCTCAAATCGAAAATTGCTTGTCATCCTTTGTATCCTCGTTTGCTCCAAACCTACATCGATTGCCAGAAGGTGATTGTTTACGTTCCTGTCCTTTTAAGTTGTTTGAGAGTACGCGTCACTGAAGTTTACATGAAGAACTTTTGATCATCATCTTCTTTGCTAAACGTAATTGTACCCTAAGATTAATAAGATCTAAGGAGCTAGAGAAACGAACCAGACAATCTCTCGAGTAACAATCTTGTTTTTCTGATTTTGATTATACAGGTAGGAGCGCCCATGGAGATAGGTTGTATACTGGAAGAGATTCAGCGTGAGAACGATGTTCATAGCAAGAGAGATGTTGCTGTGTCGTCTTGCTATGGAGATGATCCTGAGCTTGATGAATTCATGGTTTCTTACTCGTCTTTTTGTCTCCATCTTCCTTCCAATTCTCTCTATTAATTATTATAATTGTGTGTGGTACGATTTAAGGAAACCTACTGTGAGATATTGGTTAAATACAAATCCGATCTCGCAAGACCGTTCAACGAGGCTACGAGTTTCCTGAACAAGATTGAAATGCAGCTCCAAAATCTGTGTACTGGTCCCCCCTCTGCTACAGGCTTTTCAGGTTAGCCCTAAATCATCTCTCTCTCTCTTCGATCTGTCTGTCAATGAACATCTTTGCGCTGCTTTCACGTTACAAATCGACCGGATATGGAAATCTCTAATCACAACTTTTCCTTTAGTGTCTCAAGATGACCAGTCTCTGTGAGTTGATAGAAATCTTCTGACTAATATATACATTGTTCTTTAATAGCTTTGCTTTCTTAAAATAAAAAGTGAACGAGAATTTGTAGCTGAAACTAGGAGATTAGTTTATCCTGTTTGACTAAATCAAAAACACCCGAGGTGAAATTCTATTAAAACTCCCTAGTTTTGGAAGGTAACTATGATTGATTCAGCAAAATCTTTCATATTTGGTAAAACCTTGGAAAATAGAGAGTTTTTTTTTTTTTTTGTTAAATGTAATGGAAAATAGAGACTTATGCAAGTTTAGATAGATCCATGACTTTAAGGAGATATTTGTGCTATAAAATTTCTTTTATCAGTTTTGGTTGCTAAGTGGTATTAGGGGTAAGAAGTGGGTAGGATTTCTCTGCAATTGTTAGTGATCTTTTTCGTGTGGATCTTACTTTTCTTTTGTTACTTTATAATATACTTGTATTATTATCTTCTCCTCTGTCAGAAGGAAAATGGGTCTATGAAAGCTAAAAATTTGCGTTAGAGATTCTGAATTAGACGTTTCAGTGTCGTACTGAAACTTTTATTTATTGCTTTTCTTCCAGTGAGAATCCAATGATAAACCTAGTCATAAATTCCCACTAATAAATGCCACTGATTTTCTTAAGTTTGTTGCTTCACCTTGATGTTTATAACATCTGAGATGCTATTGCTTATGTTGTTTGCATCTTCCTTAAGAATGATGGGTAAGCATATACTTTTATCATTTCTATATTGTCCTAACTTCTCTTGGTGAATGTTCATAATAAGTTGCCAGAGCTTGGTTTTATCTTAGAGGGAGAAAATTGATATTGTGGAAGAGTATAATACTTATTTGCATACTTTTGTTGGTATATGTGAAAATTGCATAAACCTTTATTTGATGCAAGAATCTAAGTCCCCTACATTTGAAGTCATTTTCTTCAGGCGTCTTCATTTCAAATCTACAAAACCACTGGTTTTTTCATTATCTCATCTGACTTAATTAAGTTCACCACAGAAGTGTCCTGATTAGGTCAAGCAGTTGGATTTGTGTTTCTTTAGCCCTAGAAAGCTAAAAAAGATTTTGGTATATTTTCAGTTCCAATAATTTGAGCTCATGCAAATGGGGAGAAAATAGTTTGGCCATAAAAAAATGTGTGATGGCCAAGTGGCTTGTTATATTCATGTCCTAATTGACGTGTGTCGGATTTTGACCAGAGTGGTAAATAAATGACAGAAATGCCAACTCGAAAAGACGTTTTTTTAATATTAAACAGATAAAAGAATTACAAAAATGATAGATAATATTTTAGGGTTCTTAAACAATACAAATAAGAACTCATAGTTCATAAACAAGAGATCTAATTTAACACATGTCATCTTTTAATTCAACATAACTTTTTTTAAAATAAAAATTAAATTTTGACAAAATGTATTAATATACTTTATTATTTAGAGACTATTGAGATCTCTCCACCTTTGGAGATGATGTTTCTTAGTAATTTACTCATTTGGCGCCATGTGTTTTCTCAATCAAGAACAATCAGAGCATTATAAGTATTTGCAAACAGCCCAAATATGGCAAGAATAGGTTTTCTTTTTCTTAAACGCGGCTTCTTTGATTTGCTTGTAGTTGGTATAGAGTTTATACCTTTTGATATATTTTTATTAGATGTTAAATCTTATACTAATCTACTAGCCACGTTAGGTTTGTCAGAATATTAGGTTTTTTTTGTCTCAGTAAAGAATACCTTTCACGATCGCTTAGAGACTTAATTTAATCATTTATTTCTTCATCTCCACCTGATCAGAATTAAATATTGTGGGTTTCAGCTTTTAGAAGCTTCTTGTTATCGTGCTTTTTTCTTGTAAGTAGATATTAAGTACAGCTTCCGTTGTACTTTGTAAGCATTGTTTAACTTGGAAAAGTTGTTACTTGTTAGTACTTATCCTCGTATATAGTTATCTCGAGTTTAAATAGGGAAGCATGTCCAAAAGGTTTCAAAATAGATCACTATAGCTTTAGTGGAGCGAAGGGTTTGGTTAATATAATCTTATTTTTAATGGTTAAAAGTACAACTTGCCTTTACATAATTTGTGTTGTTTGTCCTCAGTTTAAAAACCATGATCTAGATATAAATGCCTTTAATAAAACCAACTTGGTAGTTTGCGTTGTGAATTATATGCTTATCATGCAGGTATGATCGCAATGGAGTGGAATTAGATTTCTTGTCGTTTTGAACAAACTACGAGTCATAGCACATTTATTTGTGTGCACCAGTTTCTAGGCATGATGATCATTGCACATTCTAGGATTCTAGTGGTAAATCTGCTTCACGTAACTGATAATCTGTTTGGTCGCATCACTCTCAGTAGATAGAATAGTTCTTTGTCACATGGACTCCCATGGATGTCGCTGGTGGATCCCTTTGTGATTCAATCGCAACTCTCTATTTTTAAGATTATCTCTTGATTTGATTATAAAGTAAAAGTAAAAACAAAAAAAACAATAGGGTTTAGAGAGACATTGGGTTTTTCACTTGTGTAAACAGCAATCATCTATGAGACTCAATGGATGTCCACTCTCTCTCCTGCAATCTTTTTCAACAGTGATTGTCATTTCCTCTAAGGCTTGTTCCCTATATGGGGCATGCAATTTCCACGTGTCTACCTTGTGTTCGGGAGGTGTACAAGTGCATCTTGTCTCTTTTGTTATGCTTTTTAGATATATGATGAATCCAATTAGGCTAATAGGTAAACAGAACAAGCCTACTTACTATTTGCACATGCCTTCCTCGACTACCTAAGGAGTGTGAAACCACTATTTGTCTGCTTTGTCTAGGGATCTACCATGTCTATATAGCGATTCTGGAACCTATAATCATCTGAGTGATGTTGTTGACATCTCTAAACTCGTTCCTTCTTTGAGAATTTATGCCTTTGTAGTTGTTGGTGTTCTTGTCTTTCACTAGATGTTTATAAAATTTTTTTGGCCATTAAATAAGGTAAAGTTTCTTAAAGTAGGGGTCAGTGGTCAGTAACATAAATAGATGGGCCATTACGGTAAAAAGATCATAAATATTGAGGAACCGTTTTTTCCGGGGGTCATTCAGAGGTCTCAGAACGATGACACGTGTCACCATTCAGGTTGGCAGTAGAAAGCTCTATTCAAAACCCTGAATCTTGTAAAACCCTCGAAATTCTCTCACTAACCCTTCTTTCCTTTTTACCCCTTGGATCTCTTCTTTGTTGGTTTTTTTGCACTTTACTTCTTTAAGCTACACTTTAGCCCATTTAGCCGAGCTGAATTTGCTCTCTAAATTGTCAGTTTTTACTGCCATGCATTCATTTCATTCTGCTAGTTACGTACATTTTATTGATGTTTCACGTACTTAACTGATACGTGAAACACTATTGATCTTCCAGATGATGGTGCAGTTTCATCTGAACTTAGAGGAGATGAGGACGTAGCGGAGGATAGCCGACAAAGAAGCAATGATCTGGAAGTCAAGGACCAGCTGCTTCGTAAATTCGGTAGCCATATCAGTTCATTGAAACTACAGTTCTCTAAGAAGAAGAAGAAAGGGAAGCTACCAAGAGAAGCAAGACAAGCATTGCTCGATTGGTGGACTGTTCATTATAAATGGCCTTATCCCACTGTAAGCGCCTGCATGTTAATGGAAAGTAAGCTTTTATTTCGATATTTTAATATGTCATGGACATTTCAAATGTGTGCAGGAAGGTGACAAAATATGTCTGGCTGAAGAAACAGGTTTGGATCAAAAACAAATCAACAATTGGTTTATAAACCAAAGGAAACGCCATTGGAAGCCTTCAGAGAACATGGCTTTCACAGTGATGGATGATTCTGGTGAAACATATTTTACTGAGGAATAACAAGAGACTCAAAAAAGAAAGGAAAAAAACAAGAGACTTGAGATTGTGCATTGACATCATGCCTTTATATAAGCTTTACAATGTTTTCTCTAGAAAAAGGAAAAAAAAAAGGAAGTAAAAAGCTTTGGGTACAACGACTCTTTTTTTTTATTGAAATTCGTAGCAATATTGTGTCACAAATTTGAACAAATCGGATGAGGTCTTATTATGTTCACAAATTTGAACATCACAACCCAAATCAGCCTTTGAACATCCGTACGTCTTCCCCGTATTTTATTCTCGGCTTTAATGGGCTAACGTCAGCATTCACGGATCTTGTTAGGCCCATTAATCCGATTCATGTTAGGCCCATTAATCCGAATCGTGTTAGGCCCACTAAGCCACGAATATCGGATTTTAGCTGTCGACTAAGCCAGTAAAAATTGACTTCAGCCCCTTCCGGTGGGCTTTTCCGATCATGACGACAGAAAGCTCTTCAGTCTTATTGCTCCGATTTCACTGCCCTTCTCTTGACGTCTTGTGCCCGACCTGATTGATTGATCTGAAGAAAAGCTAATCTGCTCATTCCAGGTCCAATTTTTCGTTTTTCTGGTCATTTTTTTGAAGTAGAGCTGATACAGATACTCTGTATCTTACGTTGCTTTACGTTGGTTTACTTTAAGTCATATTTGGTTTAGCTGGTTTACTATCTATTTCAATCTTATCGGTTTAAGTATTGTAAACATACGTTTTATATGTTCTGCATTATGCAGAGAAGTAAGCAATTTTTGAATCAGACTTTATCTTTATTCTCATCACTCTTCTCTCTCTCTTAATCTTTTACGCCATTAACGAACTCCATAGGTTCTCAATCCTTCAAGGTGATCCTTCTATATCTTTGTGGTTATCTTCTAGGTTGTTAACTACCAGTTTTCGATCTTTGTAAGGAAGGTTCTAAACTGGATTTTCTACCTTTAAACTGACGTCCATATCAAGAGCAAATTTTGCTGGATTTTGCGATTCTCTTGTCGGAGAAAGTAGGTTCAACGGTCGCATTCCGGTACCTCTTACTTGATGAGATGTGTCGCAGAGTGTTTTTCATCTCTCCACTTGACAATTAGCAATTGCATAATCTAAGCAAAATCTTAAAGTAATATCCTTCTTTGTTTTCTTGTGTGAGTTAAACCTTGGCATAATATTTTGCTTCAGGATGCATTAATGTAATTTTTCTTGATGAAACATTTGATCTCTTTTCCAATATCTCACTATTGGTTGATTAAAGCGGAGTCGTTTTTATGAAAGAGATTTATAGGCTTCATTGAAATTTGCTTCGTCTTCCCATATAATCTGAAAAAAGCTTCTTGATTGCACCTAATCATATGATATTACGGATTACTCAACTTCACATCTATATTTGTATATATATACTGACTAGCTTCTCTCGTTATGTTTTTGTTCGTCTTATACAGTTCTTTATGGATCATCTACCGTAGAAGGAGCTTTGAGTGACTTTGGCAGGAGACGCAAAACCAGGTGAATCGCCATCAGAACAATCTTGAAGTTCCATTATGTGAGATTTATAGAGTTAAGAGAGAGTTTTGTAGAGATTAGAGAAGAGATTAGGAGATTATGAAGGAAGAGATTTTTATTCTCCTTAAATTTACAAGAGGATTTACAGCTTATTTATATAGAAGAAGACTATCCTATACATCAATATACTTGGCTATACACATACCAAAACATTACTAATTATGTTACTAAGCTTTACAAAAGGCAAAGGGGAAACATTTCCCCTTTGGTTCCAACGGCTCTTTGCTCTTTCCTAGGAGGGTCATGTGACTTTGAACCATCATAACCACTTGTTTAGATCCCAACTACAACCTTAGAGTCTAGTTGGTTCGATTAGGTTGTGTGGTGTCAATTGCTTCTTCTACAAGCAAGAGTTGCTTGTCTTCGAAGCCATTGTTCAACACTCTCCCTCAAGCTTGAATCCGCAATGTGCTTCATTAAGGTCAAGCTTGAAGTTGTAACTCCCCACCTCATTAAAAACCTTAGTGGAAAACCCAATGGGATAAAACTGACTTAAGGGAAAAAGAGTGTGGTTCATCATTACGGCTTGAATGTGTTCACAAGTCCAAGCTTCGCGTGAATAAACTCACATACCTTAGGACTTGCTGCTTTGGTAAAGATATCTGCAAGTTGATCCGAACTCTTAGTGTAGCATGGCAAGATCACTCCTTGTTCCACTTTTTCTTGGACCTTGTGGCAATCAACTTCAATGTGCTTGGTCCTTTCATGGAATACCGAGTTGGATGCAATATGGATTGCCGCTTGGTTATCACAATGCATTGTAATTGGTTCTTGTTGCTCCACTCCTAAGTCCTTGAGTAATGCCTTCAACCAAATGAGTTCATCCGTGAGTTTTCTCATTGCTCTATATTCGGCTTCGGCACTTGAACAAGACACCACCTTTTGCTTCTTGCTCTTCCAAGTTACTAGGTTGCCTCCAAGGAACGTGCAATACCCAGTTGTTGACTTTCGGTCTTGTCTATCTCCGGCCCAATCGGCATCACAATATCCTACCAATGTTGTGCTTTGATTCCGTCCCATCCATATGCCTTGATCCGTGGTTCCTTTAAGGTATCTAAGGATCCGAGTTACCATGTCCCAATGATGCCTCTTTGGTGCTTGCATATGTTGGCTAGCTTGATTCACCGCAAAACTTATATCCGGTCTTGTGATGGTGAGATAGATCAACTTTCCCACCATCTTCCTACATAGGCTTACATCTTCAAATGGATCCTCCTCATCATACTCCCCCTTGCACGTTGCTTTGTAGGCATCTTCAAGTGGTGTTTTGGCGATCCGAGTACCTACATCACACTCAAGAAGGAGATCACGTGTATACTTTCTTTGAGATAGTAGGAGTCCTTCATTGGATCTCCATACTTCAATCCCAAGAAAATATTTTATCTCACCCAAATCTTTAATATCAAACACATGCTTGAGATGAAATTTGATACCTTGGATTCCATTCTTGTCATTGCTGGTGATAATGATATCATCAACATACAAAAGAAAAACTACAATACCATTCATACCTCGGCATGTGAATAAGGTGTGGTCGGCCTCGGATTTGTGGAATCCATGATCTCACAATGTGTGACTAAGTTTGTGATACCAAGCTCTTGGGGATTGTTTAAGACCGTAGATAGCTTTCCGAAGACGCAATACCTTTCCCGGTGAGACAATGTGTTCAAGTCCCGGTGGTGGTTGCATATAGACCTCATCTTCAAGCTCCCCTTGGAGGAATGCATTCTTGACATCTATTTGCCATAATTCCCAATCAAGATTAGTTGCTAAGGATAAGACAACATGTACCGTGTGTAGTTTCGCAACCGGAGCAAATATATCATGATAATCTTCACCATAGGTTTGAGTGAACCCACGAGCTACGAGTCTTGATTTGTGGCGATCAATAGTCCCATCACTGTTGTATTTAATGGTAAAGATCCATCGAGAGCTCACGGCATGCTTACCTGTGGGTAATTCGGCTTCGTCCCATGTATGGTTCTGAACCATGGCTTCATGTTCACTTGTGATCGCATCACGCCATACCTTATCCTTCTTAGCCTCCTCATAGGTCTTTGGTATAAATGTCTGGTCTAGTTGAGTAAGAAATGCATAGTGTGCTTCCGGAATACCCGAGATATCACATACACCTTGATATGGGTGTCCGACGGCCATATTGTTGTAGTACATGCTTGGGTTAACCCACTTTGAAGGTTTCAGTGCCCTCGTGCTCCGTCGTGGTCGTTGAGAAGGCGGCTCGAGATCGTTGAGTGTGTCTCTTGACAAGTCAACACCGGGAGACTCATCGATGATCGAGTCGTTGATCGCGGGTAGAGGGGCGCTGATCGTGGCTGGCAACCCACTTGTGGCCTCTGTCGCGGTCACTAATTCCAAGTCAGTCAAGTTCTGCGTTCCAGGAGCAGGTCGGACGCCTATCTCGACTTGCACGTGATCCGCGCCCTGCGCTCCAGTCGCATCCTCCGTGCCACTCGTGTTCCACGCTCCGACTGGTGCACTTGCCGCAGCTTGGAGGCTGTCCGTGATTCCCAATTTTGCAAGAATCAACCGAAGGCTTTGAGCTTTATCCGACTCATTGTTGGAGAGGTCATGCAGGTCCTCCCACTTTTGGTCATCATAGTAACCCTTTCCTTCCATGAACTTCACATCCCGAGAGATCAAAATACGTCTTGTATCCGGAATATAACATTTGTACCATTTTTGAGTTATCGAGTAACCAATGAACATTCCCTTAACACTTGTTGCCTCAAGCTTATTTCTTTGCTCACCTGGAACAAGTACAAAGCACACACATCCAAATACCCTAAGGTGATCAATGGTAGGTTTAGTCTTGGTTAATACCTCAAATGGTGACATGTCGCCTAGAATTTTTGTGGGTGTTCGGTTAATCAAGTAGCAAGCCGAGACAACCGCATCACTCCAAAATCTTTTAGGGACATGTCTATGAAATATCATAGACCTTGCCACTTCCATGAGATGCCTATTCTTCCTCTCCGCAACACCATTTTGTTGTGGAGTATAAGGGCATGTTGTTTGGTGAATTATTCCGTGGGTTGCAAGAAATGCTTGGAATGCATGGCTTGTGTACTCTCCTCCATTATCCGTCCTTAGGATTTTAATTTTGGCACTATATTGATTCAAAACATAAGTTTGAAAGTTAGTAAAGGCCCCAAAAACCCTATCTTTACTTGGAATTAAAGTAATCCAAGTAAATTTTGATTTTTCATCGATAAATGTCACAAAATATTTATGGTTCTCTCTAGATGCACAAGGAGATGACCAAACATCAGAATGAACTAGATCAAAACATTTTTCATATATGGTTAACGACTTAGGAAACACCGTTTTGCAATGTTTCCCAAGTATGCAAGCCTCACAATTATCGTTTTTGAAAGAAATACTTGGACATAATAAACTTAATGCTTTAGAATGAGGATGTCCCAAACGGGCATGCCATAATGCATCATTGTCAATATTGCTACAGGAATTTAAAGCCTTAAAACAACTAGAACTTGAATGGTTTGCAACTAAAGATAAACTCGGATTAGTCTTGATATCGTCTAGAAGATACAATCCGTTTTTGATACTCCCTTCTCCAAGAACTCTACCGGTCTCAATATCCTGAAAATACACTTTTTTAGAATCAAATATAGCCTTGCAATTTAAGTCTTTCACAGCCTTGTTCACACTTAACAAGTTCGATTTGAAATTGGGCATATAAAACGCTTTAGACTTTCTATCAAAAAGTTTCAAGCTACCAATCCCTTAATTGGAACCTTTTTACCTTCAGCTATACTAACACATCCTAGGGTTGATTTCATATCCTCAAGAAGATTGACATTGCTAATCATATGGTGAGTTGCTCCGGAATCTACAACTAGCGACCTAGAGATTTTGGAAGCAAGAAATGAGTTACCGGATTCCTTTAAGGCATTAATTGATTTTATGAGTTCTTCAAGATCCGCCTTCCTCACATACTCGTCATGATTAGCTGCCATAGATCCTCCTACAGCCGGCTGTACATTACTTGATCCGATCCCTTTTGTTCCGGTTTCTTCTTGAGCAATATGTGCCTTTGGCTTGTCCCACGGTTTTGTTGGCTTGAGGTGAGGGTGTAAGGTCCAGCAACGATCCTTGGTGTGTCCCTTACGCTTGCAGTGGTCACACACAAAGGTCTTTCTTTCATCTTGGCGGTAAGAGGCTTTGTTAGCTATAGCAAGTTCCTCCTTTCCACTGAGAAGGCTTCTTGAGCCTTGTTCCCTTTGAATGTAGCCACACACCTCTTCAAGGCTTGGGAGCTTATCTTGGCGAAGCAAGTGGCGGATTAGGTCACCATAGGCTGGGTTTAGGTTCATTAAAATTCCAAAGACCTTGTCTTGTTCAAGTCTTTCTCCCAATACCCTTTGATCCACCGTTGGAAGCCTAAGCATTTCAAGCTCGGCCCAAAGCGACCTATACTTTCCAAACCATTGAGTGAACTCCATACCCTCTTGACTAAGGTCATTAATGGCCTTCTTAACCTCATAGATTCGGCTAAGGTTTGAGAGATTTCTATACACCTTTTTAAGAGTTTCCCACAATTGTTTAGCACTTTCACAATAGAAGTAAGCTTCATGGATTGAAGGATCAAGAGAGTTTTGAATGATTACAAGAGCTATTTGGTCATCTTGATACCATTTAGCATGCTCATCCTCCACCACCAAGCTCGTGTCTCCTTCTTTTCCTTGACCCAAAAACCGGACCGTCCTCTTTGGAGCTTCCCCTTCAATGTGAGCCCAAAGTCCACGCCCACTCAATACCGTTTTCACGGTTCTTGACCATAACAAGTAGTTTACTCCCTTGAGGATAACATAAACAGCAAAAGTCTTGGAATTATCCATCTTTTACACACGTTTCCTTCTTTTATCCAGCGGTCACACAGAGAAGTTCAAGGAGTAACAATGGTGGAACAACAATGGTGGAATCAAAACAAGAGAAATTGAGAGAAAAGAGAAAGATTTGTAGCGGAATTAAGGGGTCTCAAGAGCTTATAGCTCTGATACCATGTGAGATTTATAGAGTTAAGAGAGAGTTTTATAGAGATTAGGAGATTATGAAGGAAGAGATTTTTATTCTCCTTAAATTTACAAGAGGATTTACAGCTTATTTATATAGAAGAAGACTATCCTATACATCAATATACTTGGCTATACACATACCAAAACATTACTAATTATGTTACTAAGCTTTACAAAAGGCAAAGGAGAAACATTTCCCCTTTGGTTCCAACGGCTCTTTGCTCTTTCCTAGGAGGGTCATGTGACTTTGAACCATCATAACCACTTGTTTAGATCCCAACTACAACCTTAGAGTCTAGTTGGTTCGATTAGGTTGTGTGGTGTCAATTGCTTCTTCTACAAACAAGAGTTGCTTGTCTTCGAAGCCATTGTTCAACACATTACTCTTTCATCCATAAACGGAGGATTAGTTGGCAATGGCAAGATTTCCTCTTTGTTTTTCAGCATATGAAACAACTTCGACATTGATGGTCTTAGTGACGGGATCTCTTGGATGCACAAGAGTGCTATTTGAACCACCCTCGCTATTTCCTTTTTCATGATGATACTGTCAGTCTGATTCTTCCAGTTCAGGTTTGGATCATATATTTCCTCCAACTCTCCTGACTGAAAAGGCTTCCATGCCTGTTTTTCTGCCAACATAATACCCCAATTAGTGTACGAGAAGTAATATCTGGCTGACTATACTATATATCCCATACGAAAAAATCTGTCCAAATTACTTCTGTAATCAGACTGTCTGAATAATTTGACATTTTGCTTTCGGTGTTTTGCTTTCCAGTCACAATCTCTAGTACAAGAACTCCAAAGCTGTAGACATCTACGGTTAGCTGACCGTCTGCCAAGTACTCTGGAGCCATATAACCTCTGCAGATTTGCAGGTATTGGTTCAATTCAAACATATAAGTTTCTAAAGTAACAAAATCATATTTCCTGAAGAATTGGTGTATCATCTAGATATACTAGCAAGGTTCCTGCAATGGCTGTGCTGATATGGCTCTTATCGTCCTGGAAAGATCTGGCCAGCCCAAAGTCGGAGATTTTAGCTTGTAGCTTTTAATCTAGCAGAATATTGCTTGCTTTTATGTCTCTGTGAATAATCTTTACACTTGACTGCTCGTGCAGATGCACCAATCCATCAGCTGTCCCAACAATGCTCGTGTATCTTCTCTGCCAGTCTAGCGTTCTCTAGTGAAGAATGATTTAGTGTGTTGTTTCTGTGTTCAGGATCAGAAAAATGCAACTCATCAAATGGTATGTGGTCTTACCGAAGATGAACCGATCAAGGCTCTTGTTTGGAAGGTTCTCATAGACGAGTAGGCTCTCTGGTCCAGAGCAGCTGCAACCAAGCAGCCTGACAAGGTTCTTGTGTTCAACACTGCTGATAATATTAACTTCATTGTAGAAGTCTTTTGCTCTGTGTCTATTGTTGAAGAATAACCGTTTCACAGCAATATCTCGGGCGTCTGGAAGAGCCACCTAAACCCAGAGAGATTCCACTAGATCACTCACTTGCTTTATAAGAAAATAAGACAGTTGCACAGAGAGAGAAAGCCGTGATCAAACTCATACCTTATAGACAGTTCCAAATCCTCCTTGTCCCTTATTTGTGTTGTCAAATGAACCTGTGGCCTTCTCTAGTGTCAAATGGTCCGATGTCTGTAGATATAAACACATAGTTATTCCAGTCATGAAGAGAAGCACAGAGCTAAGAACAGAGACCACAATGACTACTGCAGAGCCTGCAAAAGTCAATTAATAAGTGAGAACAGTTGGTTCTGATCAAGCATATCTGATTTTATGGAAAATATATATCTTATTTGTGTCACCTCTGGATCTTCTGTTTCTTGCTATCTTGTTCAAGAAATCTTGATCAGAGTATCTAAGAAAACATCCAGTGTGAAGCGCACGTCCCTCTGATCTTAGCAAGCATTTCTTAACTACAGACGGAGACACCTTCTCCAAACACTGTTTACAAGATTCAGGACTCAAAGTTCTCCAGCAATTTGCCACCACAAACAGAGATTCAGATTCACCTGCCTTTGCAGATGCACGAGCGTACCCTCCATTTCCAGGAGCCGCAGCAATTGCATTTCTCAGCCCTTTTCTCACCTCATCGCCAAAAATCGCCTTCTCTATCATCGTGTTTTTGCAGACAACGTTATCTTCAGGTGTTTTGAATTCATTATAGAAACTGTAGTTCTCAGCTCTCATGAAACATCCGTCTAGGAAGATTCTGCCTCCGTTCTGAGGATAACACTGTGGAAGCAGCATACGTGCTTCGGCATAGCAGAGGATACAATCGTCTAAAGAAAGATCTCCGTAGCACTGGGCGAGACCATAAGCACCGTCTGGTCGAGAACCAGTGAGAGCAACTCCGTATGCTGAGGTTTGCACTTGTTGACTGATATTCTCCATCGTGGCGACAAAATTGGGGACGTAAACAGTTGCGTTGTGCTCAGCATGGGGTGAACATGTAACTTGAAGAACTCGAGGCCTTGCGTCTCCGCGTAATTGGACGGAGTAATGTAAGAAGAAACATCAGAAGACATGAAAGGTACAGAGGATGAAGATGAGTTGAGTTTTGTTTCATTATGTCTTTTGGTTGATCGAAAGAGATACTTGATATACCCTCATTTTTATCGGTTTTAAGCTCATTCATTAGCATATTTTCAGAGTTTTTGTCTGCGTTTTAGAGTCTTTTCAGGTGGAAAACATGCTTAATCTCGATTAAACCCGCGGAGCATGCATTGGAACGAATCGGAGTAATTTCTGGAGTTTCAGCGAAAAATTGTTGATCGATCAATCACACTCCTTAGCGAGAGCTAAGCCCGACGTGAAGATCGACCAATCTCATCACCAAAAGTATACGCCCGACCTGTGGATCGACCTTGCATCCTAGGATCGATCGATCAAGCTGTTCGAAGGATCATGCGCCCGATCCGGAGATCAACCAAGTTCAGTTGGAGATCGACCGTTCATCACTAATCGATCAATCAACACCTTGATTGATCGTTCCTCGAAACTGTGAAAAATAACCTAAGTTTTCATGTTTTGTAACTCTGAGTTTTAGGACATATAAAAACTTTATTTTATTTCGTTTAGATAACAGAGAACACAACTTTTTAGAGACTTTTGAGAATATTTTCTGAACCCACTTTTATATTATATTTTTCTTTCATTATGTCTATTGTTTCTATTTTGATTATGTATGAGTAGTTTCATACGTATTGTGTGTAATGCTTAAATTAGCATAATTATATGTTGTTTACTTTCCAAAAGCCAATTAAATGCATGAAATAGTGTAGATGACAACCTGTTTGCATCATTAGAACCAACAACAATTAGGATTTTTAGGTTGCTAAATAGAATAATAGGCATCATGACAATGGGTCTATAGAATTCTATGTTCAAAGTCGAGAATCGTTCTTAAGTATTCTTGAAGAATTTTCTCTGATTAAATTCCTATTTCCTAATGAATACCCGATGCCTGATGTTTTTAATAATATTTGCAAACTGTTAAGTTGTTCGTTTATTTACATTGAATATTCGTTTGGTATAGCTTGAATTGAGTAGTCGAAAGTGCAATTTTTGGTTCTTCATCGATTTGACCCTTAGAGTACTACTACTTTTCCTGTGCATTTTGCAGTAGATTCATAGGGTTAAAACATGAGTGTATTAATACTTCTTTTAACCATTGATGAAGGGTTATATACTCTGTTTCAGCTATGAAATCGGGAAGGAAAAGCAGAAAGATTAAGAATTCGAATGATGAAACTGGAGAAATTGGCAGAGAAGAATTATTAACACCTTGACTCTATGTACTAGCTAGTCCAAAAAGTAAAATTTTAAACTGAGATTTTGGATATTTTCTAGAGCAAAGGAGACGCAATCGAGAGAAAGGAATATAAACCTCTTACCGGTTGACCAGTATATAGAGCTAAAATTGAAGTGGAGCTTACTTGGGCAATGTGATGGTCGTACTACGACCCATGGACAATGGTAATCAAAGCTTTGGACAAAATTGTTGCAGATGAAGCAATATGATACTCGAGTTGACTTTGATAGTGTAACCGTAGATGAAAGCGTCTTTGGTTCTAGGAATCTTGAGATGAGGACTTTTGTTGTTGACCCATTCAATGGATTGTGTCAAGGAACTATCACTTTAATTAGATATAATCCCTTTAACCGATTTTATTTATGATTTTTATTAAAATTCTCGACAATTCGACATCCTTCCAAATAAACTGGATTTGGTGTTTCTCGTGTCCGAGAAAGTTGGTTCAAACGGTCGCATTCCGGGTGTGTATTACTTGTTGAAATCTGTCGCAGAGTGTTTATTGAAGATGCGAGAAGCGGAGGATCAGAAGATCAGGAGATCGAAGATACTGCAGCTAAGCAACAGAAGGTTAGGAGAGATCAACTGGCATCAATCGTGTGCTTGACACGTGAGACGAAGAAATGAAGATTCGTGTAGAAGATTTTCGAAGATATTTATTCAAGAAAATCTTCGAGAATCAAGAAATTCCGAGTTTCAAGGAATTGGTAAGAAATCTCCGAGAATCAAGGGGCTAACAAGAAGATCTCCGTGATTCAAGGAATTGATGGGAAGTCGCCTATAAGAGCTTTGGGAAGAAAACAATTTAGGGTTAGCACTTTAGGGAGAAGAAAACGATTTGGTAATAAGGGTGTTCATACATATAGGAGATATTAGGTTTTGGTGTTATTCACAAAGAGTGAATTTTTGTAAGAAAAAATTCGTTTTTAATAAAGTCTATTTGTTGAAATTAAATTCAAAAGTATGTAAGAGTGCGGATTTAACATCTTCATCATTTATCAGTAGTTCAATACGTTGTTTTTCATCGCTCTACTTACACTTGCAAATGTTATTTATGAAATGAAAGTTTTGAGCTTTAAAATTCTTATATCCAATATCTCATTTCTGGTTGATTGAAGCGGAATGGCATTTTATGCAAGATTATAGGCTGGTCCTCTCGAGGTTGTCAGTGACTTCATGGGAAATTTGCTGTGTTTTCACACAATGCACATTTTTTTGTTCCTTAGTCTGATCATATAAAGCTACTTGATTGATTGAGTATGATCTGCAGATGTCATGGAGAAGCATTTTTTTAGTTAGAACATAAATGAACTTACTATCGCTATCGCATATAATCATATTATACAGATTACTTAGCTTCACATTTATATTTGTATACTACCTATCTTTTCTCTCTGATTTGTACACCAACTTTAGTTTGTGCTTAATGGTGTCTTTGTTGTTCGTATACAGTTCTTCAAGGCTCATCTACCGTAAAAGGAACTTTGAGAGACTGTGGCAAGAGACGCACATCCCAGCTGAATCGCCATCTGAACCATCTCGAAGTTCCATTACTCTTTCATCCATAAACGGAGGATTACTTGGCAATGGCAAGATTTCCTCTTTGTTTCTCAGCATATGTAACAACTTGGACATCGATGGTCTTAGTGACGGGATCTCTTGGGTGCACAAGAGTCCTATTTGAACCACCCTCGCTATTTCCTTTTTGATGATGATACTGTCAGTCTGATTCTTCCAAATCAGGTTTGGATCATATATTTCCTCCAACTCTCCTGACTGATAATTCTTCCATGCCTGTTTTTTTGGCCAAAGACATTACACCTCAATTAGTATACGAGACGTGATATCTGGTTGACTATTATATGTCCCATAAGACAAGATCAGTCTAACTTACTTCTGTAATCAGACTGTCTGAGTAATCTGACATTTTGCTTTTGGTATTTTGCCTTCCAGTTACAATCTCTAATACGAGAACTCCAAAGCTGTAAACATCTACCATCTCGGTTAGCTGACCGTGTGCCAAGTACTCTGGAGCCATATAGCCTCTGCAGATACACAAGTATAGGATCAGTTCAAACAGATAAGTTTCTGAAGTAACAAAACCATATCTTCTAAAGAATAGCTGAGATTCTCTAGATATACTTACAAGGTTCCTGCAATGGCTGTGCTGATATGGCTCTTATCGTCCTGGGAAAGATCTGGCTAGCCCGAAGTCCGCGATTTTAGCTTGGAGCTTTGAATCTAGCAGGATATTGCTTGCTTTTATGTCTCTGTGAATAATCTTTACACTTGACTGCTCGTGGAGATACACTAATCCTTCAGCAGTCCCAACTATGATCCCATATCTTCTCTGCCAGTCTAGCGTTTTCCCTCTGTTCAAGTCTGGAAAAGTAATAATGAAGAATGATTTAGTGTGTTTCTGCGTACAGGATCAGAAAAATGCAACTCATCAAATGTTATGTGGTGTTACCAAAGAGGAATCGATCAAGGCTCTTGTTCGGAAGGTATTCATAGACTGAGTAGGCTCTCTGGTCCTGAGCAGCTGCAACCAAGTAGCCTGACAAGGTTCTTGTGTTCAACACTACTAATCATGTTAACTTCGTTGTAGAAATCATTTGCTCTATGCCTATTGTTGAAAAAATAACCGTTTCACAGCAATATCTCGTCCATCAGGAAGAACCCCCCTAAACCCATAGAGACTCCACTAGATCATTCATTTGCTTTATAAGAAGAAACGACAGTTGCACAGAGAGAGAAAACCATGATCATAGTCATACCTTATAAAACAGTTCCAAATCCGCCTTGTCCAAGCTTGTTTGCACCGTCAAATGAACCTGTGGCCTTCTCAAGTGTGGAGTATTTGAAGTTCAAGCTACTGTCTTTTAAGGTTTTTGCCATTTTTTCAACATCATATGATCCTGAAAAATACCCAAAAATCTGGGTAAAAACACTCAATTTCTCTGTATCCTATTCATCTGAAGTAACTAAGCTAAGCTAACCTCTTCTCTTTTTCTGTATGGTCCCGATGTCTGTAGATATAAACACATATTGCTATTCCAATCATGAAGAGAAGCACAGAGCTAAGAACGGAGACCACAATGACTACTACAGAGCCTGCAAAAGTCGATTGATCGGTGAAACAGTTAGTCATGATCAAGCATATAAAATTTTATAGAAAACGCATATCTTATTTGTGTCACCTCTGGATCTTCCGTTTCTAGGTATCTTGTTCAAGAAATCTTGATCAGAGTACCTAAGAAAACATCCGGTGTGAAGCGCACGTCCCTCTGACCATGGCAAGCATTCCTTAACTACAGACGTAGACGCATTCTCCAAACACTGTTTACAATCATCAGGACTCAACGTTCTCCAGCAATTCGCCAACACATATGCAGATTCAGATTCACCCGCCTTTGCAGACACACGAGCGTACCCTCCATTTCCAGGAGCCGCAGCAATTGCATTTCTTAGTCCTTGTCTCACCGCATCACCGAAAGTCGCCTTCTTTCTCGTCGTGTTTCCGCAGACAACGTTATCTTCAGGTCCTTTAAATTCATTATAGAAACTGTAATTCTCAGCTCTCATGAAACATCCGTCTAGGAAGATTCTGCCTCCGTTTTGAGGATAACACTGTGGAAGCATCGTTCGTGCTTCTGCATAGCAGAGGACACAGTCGTTTATAGGAAGGTCTCCGTAGCACTGCGCGAGACCATAGTTAGCGGTCTGGTCCAGAACCAGTGAGAGCAACTCCGTATCCTGAGGTTTGCACTTGTCGACTAATATTCTCCATCGTGGCGACGAAATTAGGGACGTATACGGTTTCGTTGTGCTCTAGCTGGCGTGAGCATGTTACTTGAACAACTCGAGCCCTTGCGTCTCCGGTGATTGGACGGAGTAATGAAAGAAGAAACATCACAAGACATGGAAGGTACAGAGGATGAAGATGAGTTGATTCTTTCTTCATCTTGTTTTGGTTGATCGAAAGAGATCTGTTTTTTTGAACCCTTGATCAAAGGGTTATATGTTCTGTTTCCGTGTATGAAATTGAGATGGAAGTAGCAGAAAGATTGAGAATTGGAATGATGAAACTAAAGAAATTGATAGAGAAGTATTTTTCAACAGCTTGACTTTTGTATAAATGGATTTGTAATAGTCAAACTAATTTGCAGTACCTCTCTGTATCTCTCTACTAATTAGTCCAAAAAGTAATTTTAAAATGAGATTTTTGGATATCTTCTAGAGCGAAGAAGACACAGTAGAGAGAGAGAGGACATAAAAATGCAAGTTAAGTCGTGGATTCACACATAAACCAAACCAGCTCGATCATGTTGACGTGGCTGTCTTTATTCAAACATATGTCGATTTTATAGACCTAAAACCGGTGAACCAATAATTCAATTACATTTGAAGTGGAGACTTGATTGAATAATCCCTTTAACCGATTCTATTAATGAGTTTTATTCAAATTCTCGACAATTCGACATC
Organism: Lepidium sativum; assembly: GCA_023374145.1. Lineage (NCBI taxonomy): Eukaryota > Viridiplantae > Streptophyta > Magnoliopsida > Brassicales > Brassicaceae > Lepidium > Lepidium sativum. Next base: position 53,448 of record JAKUCM010006323.1, read on the forward strand.
AATTTGCTGACTACTTTAAGAAATTAGAAAACGTCACATGGTTTAACTGACTGACATTAGAGTTTTTAAGTAAAGAAATAGGTCCTTGGGTTAATATAGTGGGTCTAGTTGGTTTGGTACAATAAAAAATCTTGACATTTTTTTTTACTAATTACAAGTTGCCAATGGTCAAAGTTTTATTCAAGATTTACAAACGAAAAAGGAAGTAGTTGGACACTAAATGCTAATAAATAATGTAAACCTACTTGGCTAGAACAATGACAGGTTATTAATTTATGTCGAGCAGAAATAAAATAATAGTATGTAATCTAATAGTCTATGTATTTCTTACTAACTTGAACAATATTGTATTTTTATATGTTTAATATCTTCAAATTTAAAAGTGAATTTGATTATTTGAATATACTCTTATGGCTGGCTTTGTCAATGGGTTTTCATCGAATTTCTTTGAAAGTTACAATTTTTTTTCTTAATAAGATATTCACTCGTAATGTACAAAATAGTTAATTTGTTGAAAATAAAACTCTACTCGTGAAGTCATTGCTAACAGACACTATCTCACATGTGAGCTCCAACGTTTCAATTCATTGCTTATATTGCACTGTAGTGGCTCACAAGCAACCCCTCAGTTGATTAACACAAGAATAATTAGCATCTAAATTTTTTTATTTTAGTAATTTTGTTTTTTTACATATGACACAAAAATGGTTGAGCATCCATACAAAAAGATTTTAATCTATGTAACGCGACGACCTAAAAGCTCATCTAGGTTCAAAGAAACTGGAACTCTCAGTCATGTAGTTGCTCCTCGATCCAGAAGATTGAGAATGATCAGTGGTGGGAGTCATCATCATCTTTCTCATCTCTACAACACTCCCTGGATTCAGATATGGCGGTTGTGTCGGCGTCTGAATCTCCAAACTTCCTTTCATCATTTTCACAACCGCAGACAGTGCAGGCCGCTGATCAAAACGCTGCTTGAACACATAGCAGTCCCAATTTGAAGCAGCCTTGATGCTTCCATAGTGTTGAAATTATCTCCCAAGACTGGATCCACTGCCTCTGCCAGATTGTTCATTCCATAAAGATTCCATACCTGTATATATGTATGTTTTCTAGATTCAACAAAAGAGTTCGTTTTGAGCTAAAGAGATATATCAATGCATCAAAGAAGGGTTAGTTTACCGTTTGTAGGATCGAACCGCCGTCTTGTGCAAAGGCATTGTTTCGTCTTCCGGTTATGACTTCAATCATAAGAACTCCAAAACTGTAAACGTCTGCTTTCTCAGTCAGCTTTCCTCTTACCACATATTCTGGTGCCATGTAGCCTCTGTTTCCACAAGTGACGAGCTTCAGACACACACATTCAAAAATGGAAGATTGGTAGAAAATGTCAAGTCACAAGTATTGAGTTTTAAGACTTTACAGTGTACCGGCGATGGCAGTGCTAATATGAGTCTTGTCTCCTGGAAACATTCTAGCCAATCCGAAATCAGCAATTCTTGGAGTAAAATCCTCTTCCAAGAGGATATTGCTTAGCTTAATGTCCCTATGTATTATTCTCAGATTCGACTCCTCGTGAAGATAAGCCAATCCTTCTGCTGTGCCAAGCATAATTTTGAATCTATTCGACCAACTCAACGGTTGAACATCTTTTCTTACTGAAACAGAAAAGCAGCAAAAATCTGGTGAATACAACAAATCCAATAAGTCCCATGTTAACCATAAAAAAGGTATCGGATGACCAGAAACAAACCAAAAAGATATTCATGGAGACTTTGATTGGCAATGTATTCATAGACCAGAAGGCTTTCGGGTCCAGTTATACTGCATCCCAAGAGCTTCACAAGGTTCTTGTGATTGACTTGGCTTATTAAATTGACTTCGTTAAAGAAATGATCCACCCATTGCTTTGTGTTGAAGAACAATCTCTTTACAGCAACAGTCTTACCGTTACTAAGAACTCCCTGTTCCGTTAAAAATCAACCAGTTTAAGAGTGGTAACATCGAAAGAAGAATATCAAGAATGATGAATGTGAAAAACAAAAAAAACTTACCTTATAGACAGAGCCAGATCCTCCTTGTCCTAGCTTATTTTTGTCGCTGAAGTAATTAGTAGCTCTCTCGAGATTCTCATAAGAGTAAGAGAGTTTAGATTTGTTCGCAAGCATGAACAAAGACCCTAATTGCTTCTTCTCTACATTACATTACACATCGACAAGCTGTTGTTAAGATCAAGAGTTCAACATTCAACAATGAACTCAAAATTTGAAACATTCAAAAGTCACAGACCTCTTTGCTTTTTGGCGTGTCTCTTCTTAAACAAGAAACCAGCGGCAGAGACCAACAGAACAAAAGCCACAACCGAAGATGTCACCCGCCAAAATCACAGCCAAACGGTTTTGCTTACCACCTGATCAACAGAAATGTTGCTAAATCAATCCCACT